>CABFVX010004608.1:0-62637 GCA_902151425.1 Timema shepardi | reverse complement strand
GCAGCTGAGTGGGGAGGATGTTGTTGAAAGTTGGTTGTTATTGGTTACAGGCAAGCAGCTGAGTGGGGAGGATGTTGTTGAAAGTTGGTTGTTATTGGTTACAGGCAAGCAACTGAGTGGGGAGGATGCCCCTCTTGCCAGTCAAGTGCAGGCTTGGCTGGATGCACACCCCGGCTGGGAGATCATTGAAGATGATGAAGATGACGACGATGAAGAGGATGGTTCTGATGAGGACTCAGATGATGATATTTTTAGTGAGTTAAAACATTAGTTTCTACTGTTTATCTATCACCAAAATTTGAGGTCTATAGGCTAAGTTTTTTTATTTTTATTTCTTTAATCTTGATTGTGAGAGAGTTAAATAAATAATACAAATATATGACTTGATTATCCAAATAAAAGATATGCATATTAAAACAATTTTTAAATTTTGTTAGTGAAATTAAGACAGTGGTTTTAAACAAATTATATCTTTTTGGAATTATCATATTAAATATTTTTAGATTTAAAACCCATTCAATACGTTTTAAAATCTAAAATAATCAGTTTTTAAATTATTTGAAAAAAATAGAGCCAAAATTAAGCAGTTTTTGGGGATGTTCTGTGAGTACCTTAAGCTGAACTCTAAATTAAGATTCGGGATTGGGATCAACAGGTTTATGGTTTCTGTTCACCCTGTGCCTTCTTCCAAATATAGCAAAATACCTCTAAAAGCGAAAAGAGGTTTTCCTAAAGAAAAGTATATTCCAAAATTAATTATTTGGCTTGATTTTTTTAAACTATTAAAAATAAATTTAAAACCTATTTTATTTATTTTAATATTAGTCTTTTATTTTGTTAAAAAGGAATATCAATACATATTTGTTTATTTATTGACTTTGTTAAGTTTTAAAATTATATATTTACTCAACCCAAGCTCGACTAGATATTTGAAATTAGAACTTTATGAAAAGCTTGTTTGAGATGAATTTAAATTAAAAAACTTGAGCTCAATGCCTCAACTTTTTACTATGGCTGGGCCATTGAATCCCTAAGAATATTCAAGATTCAAGAAAACTTGAGATAAGATACTCAAATCCTTAAAAAAACTTCTACTAGCAGGTGAATGGGCTATCATTCACAATGAAGTTGTCTAATACATGTTTGTTTGATACAGATGGTAAGCCTAGCACATCCAACAGCTCGGCAGCCTCAGATGAGGACAAGGCACGAGAAATGATCAAAAAGGCTAAAGTTGAAGATGATGAATACAAATGTTCCACTGAGGAACAAACATATTACAGGTAGCTCTGCATATCCAAGACTCCTCTCCATTTATACATCACAAATATTAATGTGTCATATACTTTGTTTACTTACTCTTTGGCATTAGAAACGTGTAAGTTTATTGTCACACTTATAAAAGTACAGCACCCCTCTTGAGCTATAGTGTACATTTCGATTCACAAAAAAAAAGTGTTCAACATTTCAATCTGAGTCCTACTCTACATATAACCTTCATTTATCCTGTAAGGTAGTAAGCTTATCTTAAATTAGTCCATAAGATAGGGTCATAGTGTAATTCGTCAAGGAAAGGGGAGGCCACAGGAATGAGGTTTGTGAAGAGCATGTTAGCTGTCGTGAGGAGAATAAGTATCAGGGGTAAAGTTACTCAGGCAAGAGTAGGGGTACAGGAAGTACATGAGATAGTAGGGGAAGTAAGGCTGAGCTGGGATGGTCATGTAATGAGGATTGAAAAGGAGTGAATACCAAAGAGAATAATGATATGTAGGACAAAGATCTCAATGGCAGCCAAGAAAGAGATGGGAGGAGCAGATAAGAGAAAGTGTATAAGTGAAAGGAAAATAATTAAAGTGATAAAAGGAGGAAGAATTGAGGAAGGATAGAGAGATTTGGAGGCATTCTACAAAACTTACTGCCCGGAAACTAATGATAGTGATTATGATATCCTTCAAGATAAGACTGCTACCTTTCAGAGTAAAAAGAGTGTATGTATGTAAGTATGTATGTATGTATGTATGTATGTATGTATGTATGTATGTATGTATGTATGTATGTATGTATGTAAATAGATGGTTTAAAGATTGACATCATACCATTTTCATTTGCTTTTCTCTCTTCTGTCCTACATCTATAAATTCTTTCACCTTAATTTGCTGTTTTGCATTGAATATTGGCGATACAGATTACACTACCTTCTGAGGACTGCAATTGTAACTTTGGTCAAGAAATAATGGTTTTATTTAATGGACAGGCATTACATTCTTGTTCAATGGTTAGATTGTAGAGTGAGAATATTAAAACTGAGCTACTCTTTTCACTATGAAATTCATAATTCCCTGTTTTTTATACTGGCTCTTCCTTAATTTGGTATATAGTATTAATGCTTTATGATTCTCTATCACCTTGAGGCAAATACTAAACTAAATACAGGTTCTTTGTGCTGAGCCTCTTTGTTTTTACTATCACTAATACAGTTTGTTTGAATTTACTCGTTTCATTTTAATACAATTTAATAATAAAATATATGCTCTTATAAAAGAATTTCAGTAGCATGCATAGATTAAAACTTCCTTCATTTTAACCCCTGTGATTCTGTTTTGTTTTGCAGTATTGCGCATACCATAAATGAGATAGTAACAGAACAATCAACAATACTAGTCAATGGGAGCCTGAAAGAGTATCAGATAAAGGTTGGTATATAATTATCAATGTTATTAATGTTAAGTTAAACATTGGAAGGAGGATAGAAGGAAAAGGCCTAAACACTTAATAAGCAACTGCAGAATCCAAGCCTAAACTTTTTTTTAATCAAGAATCAGACAACAAAATTTAAGTGACCATGATTAACCTCTAGCCATGCTGCCATAGTCCATTCTGCTTTTTACTCTCTTCTACTGAATATGTACCACGAAAATTACATAACTATGTGTTTTGTTGTGCTTTAGTTGTGAACCTAAAGGCCGACAGTTTTCTCTTAAATGTGTAGGCCATGCCCTTATATCCTCCTTTCAATGTTTAATATAGCCGTTCGGCGCCTTTTACCATTATTAATATTTTTAATAAATCAGGTCGAAGGAGCATGAAAAGTCACGTAGTAATTTACTGCTGTAATTTCTTGAGATGAATTATTTTTTAAACATTAATGTATACTAACAAATCCAAAAGCATCTTTGATCTAAGTTTTAATTTTCAATAGTACCAACTAACCAAAATCGTCAAGACTAATTTCTCCGTAGAAGTGCTTCCTTTTAAAATTGCAATGGTTATATTATAACCAATGCTTATAAAACTATTTTATACTGGATAATAAATCCCACATGGGTAAATAGATAAAATAGGATAATCTGAATATATCCCTGAATAGTAACATTTTCTTAAAACTCATTATATGACATGTTTGTGATGATATAGTATGTAGGCCTATGCAATATTGTATATTAATCATTATAAATTTTTTAAATAAACATTTTCTACAGTAAATGGTATAAAATATGACTTTCAAAACAAGTGTTATCTCATGGTTGTTAACGTTCAATAAGTAATTCAAATACAGAACATAAGTTTAAGGAGCATGATTAATATTGACTTTGTTCTTAATAATAAGTTATAATTTGATGAATTAAAATGTTTTCAACTGTTTGCGCCAGGGTCTGGAATGGCTTGTGTCACTGTTCAACAATAACCTAAACGGAATCTTGGCGGATGAGATGGGGCTAGGAAAAACCATTCAGACCATCGCTCTTATCACCTACCTTATGGAGAAGAAAAAGGTCAATGGACCCTTCCTTATCATCGTGCCCCTCTCGTTAGTATTGCTCCACCATAAATTGTTTATAATGATGACCATGACATTCTTATCTGTTGAATTAAACAAATTAATACTGATTATTGTGTATGGATGCTTATATATATTGAGTTAAGGACTTCTTGATATTTTTACCAAGTGACTGTATGCATAGAGAAATTACAAAGAATTTATGGTATTATATTTGGAAGAAGGTATAGGAAAGGTGGATAGAAACATATAAAAGGGGGACAAACACAATATGGCCTTTACAATGAAAAGAAGAACACAGTTAACACTTTACACTGCTGCCAATGGACAAAGAGGTAATGGATGTCTCTTAAAGAAAATTGATCATCACCGCCCAATCCCCCGACCTAGGTTTCATTCTATCGGAACTAATCAGGGAGGAGTGTGAAACGCGCAACGCAACTTCCTAAAAGAGAAAACCAAAAAACACAAAAGAGGAGAAAAAGGAAAATGGTAAAGAATGATAGGACACATAGATAGGAACAATTAAAAGGTAAAATAATTTATTGGTGATTTTATACAGGCCTATTCAAGCCATTAATATATCCGGCATTAACTCAGGCTATTGAAGTCTATGCCCATCCAGCCTCAAAGATAATAACTTTTTTTTGTGATGTAGATGGTTTTCCAACTTCTTGTGCCAATATTTTGTTATGTTTCTTATAATCCAATCTCATCCAATTACCTTGCATTAGATAATATAATTTGCTGATGGCCAGTACGGGCTTAGGAGTATACAAATATTATAAGGACAAAATAATTATATAGTTAATATAAAATTAAATTTGTAAACCTCTTTAGAGAGTACAGCGTCTTTAGTCGTCCCCTAATGAAGTGCCCTGCAGTTTGTGCAACATAATTGGTTGTCAGTAGTTTGTAATGCATTTGCAGGCTTTAACTTTTACACTTTAGAAATTAAGACACCCTTAGAAAGGGTTTCAGTAACTGATAAAAACCACACTTGAGAGGTTAAAGACCCTAAAAATTTTGCAGCACACTATCCAACTGGGTGTTGGAGTTTGACAAATGGTCCCCCTCTGTGGTCGTGGTGGCTTACAAGGGCTCACCTGGCATGAGGAGACAGATTCAGAGCCAGATGAGGTCTACGAAGTTCAATGTACTGCTCACCACATATGAGTATGTTATCAAGGATAAAAGCATGCTTGCAAAGGTAACTAATTTCATAACATAAAAAATAGACTTAGCTGCGGGTGTTTGGAAGAATTTTTGTTTATGTGTTTTACCCAAATATTGATTAAGTTAAATGTGTCAGCTATCTTCCATTCTTTTGACCACAATCCGGCCAAATCTTTCTTTCCAAATAATTGAATTTACAAGATGAAAACTTTGTCCTAGCTTGCTTCAGTGGCTGCATGGTCTAAAGCGCTACTCACGCGATACACTAGACTGCCTAAGACAGGGAGATCGGGGGGCTCGATCCCGGTCAGGTCTATTATATGTGGTTTTTTCCTAATTAGTATTTCACTCTCCCTTCACGCAAATTTGGATACACTTCCTTTGAATTCAATCTTCCTAATCACTAACACACTAGTGTAATTACTACATAGGTATATAACCCAAACAGGTAGTAAGACGCGGTGCTAGGAAAAAAAAAATCTATTTTCAAATAATATTAATTCATAGCTTACTGATCTTATTTTCATTTTTTAACTTAGTAATTTGTAAAGCAGAATAAATCATTCAGAAAAAACCCAATGTGCCCTAAACTGTTTGTATAATGTGTTGTAAATTGTAATTTGTTGTGTACTCTAGATGATATCATGTAGACCAGGCGTTGGCAAACTTTTTATGTCCATATCTGCGTTTGGACTTACAAGGGTTCTGCGATCACCCATTGTTTCTCCACTCTACTTGTATTTATCTTTTTCGTCTCTCTTTATCTTTTAAATCTCTTAATTCATTTGCAAATTTACACGACTCAAAGATATTTTAATAATGATGTAATTTTCTTACACAATCAAATGAAAATTGCTGCGAGAGCGACCGTTTATTGACTCCTTATGTAAACCCTTAATTTTTCTTGTTTGTTTATGGACTCTCATGCTCATATCATGCTTTTGAAACCCAGCAAATTGGTTTCCTATTTTTCTCTTATTAAAAAAACAACTAAGGTGTTTGTTACTGTTTTGGTGCTTCAGCTTCATTGGAAATACATGATCATTGATGAGGGCCATCGTATGAAGAATCATCACTGCAAACTGACTCAAGTTCTTAACACACACTACAATGCCACCCACCGCTTGCTTCTAACGGGGACCCCACTGCAGAACAAGCTGCCCGAACTCTGGGCTCTGCTCAACTTCTTACTACCCTCCATCTTTAAGTCTTGTTCCACCTTTGAGCAATGGTTCAATGCTCCATTTGCCACCACAGGAGAGAAGGTCAGTAATTAAACTACATAGGTTTTTTTTTTAGGTTTACTTTCCTGCAGTTGTGATAAAAAATATACACATTTATAACAAGGTTGAAATCGTCCTTTTTGTATGGCTTGTATTTAAAACATTCTACATGTTCTGCATAATACCAGAAACAAACAAACTTGCTTGTTTCTGGTATTTACTGGAGAAACTCATACAGGAACATTAAAATGTCCTGTTTTTCAAGGCCGTCTCTATGCAGCTTACAAAGGAGCAAGGGAATTATCCAGATAAGAAATAGAATTCAATTATCAATTTATATAATTCAACATTTCTTCACCAACAAATTTAATATAATCAAAAGTTAAAAAAAATTCAATTTGTTTCAATATTTCTTTCTAATTTTATAAAGACAAGCATTAGACCTCTAGTCATTTGTTAATTTTCTAGCTAAATAGTTTAATTTATGTTATTTAAAGTGTTGTGCCTTTTCGTGTGTATTTTTACTTGTTAGTCATGTATGTGACCTTGACTCACATTTTTAATGTGTCATTTTAATAATTTTCTGATATCTTATAACTTATGTGTAATTTTTAAATCATTAATTTATTCTAATTGTTAACTAATCTACATATACTCACTATATCACAAAGTCTGCAATTTCACATAATAAATAAAAATGAACTTTATATTCAAATATACCAATAATTTTCATATTGAATTCTATTAATATAAATTATTAGCTGGTTAAACCGTCAATTATATTAACTTTTTTTGGTTGCAATTGTTAGTATAATTTTAATGTCTTTAATCATTTGAGTTTTAAAATTATAGTGATTATTTTTTCTATTGTATTTTTCATTGAGTGGTTTTCTTATTTTTAAATTATGGTTTTTTAGATTGTTACTTATGATTTAAAAACCAATATTTCTATTTTTTAATTATTTTTTTCCTAAAATATTTACCATTTTTAAAAATATAGTATTTTAATTTCATCTTTGTTTTAACTGGTGACATTTAAATATACTATTTCACTTTTAAAATAAACAAATATATACTCTTAACATTTTAAAATAATGAATATACTCGAAATCTGGAGCGTTTTGAAATACTCAACTTGAATTTGACTCATTTGAAAGAACCCAAGCTCACAGACCTCAACTATTGACCTAACCATATTTGGATTTTCTTGACAGGTGGAATTGAATGAGGAAGAAACCATCTTGATTATTCGGCGACTTCATAAAGTGTTACGGCCATTTTTATTACGTCGTCTCAAGAAAGAGGTTGAGTCTCAACTCCCAGATAAGACTGAGTACATTGTCAAATGTGACATGTCTGGTTTGCAGAAGGTGCTATACAAGTAAGACAAACAAACATACAAGGTGTATTCAGGAAGTAACTATTGTTTGGCGATTATAGAATAAAAACAATTTATTTTTAAACAATTTAATTGTTACTATAAAGACCATACCTTACACTACTTTTTCACTTATTTTCCATCAATATTAAGGAATTTTTCAGTTTGGTACAAATTTCCTAATATCCTCTTCATAAAATGAAGCTGCTTGTGATGACAGTCACTGTTACAAATCTCTTTTGACGTTATCATTGTTGTCATAGCGCTGACCAGCAAGGAACAAGTGAAAGTCACTTGGTGTTAAGCCTGGGCTGTAGGGGGGATGATTAATTTATTGCCATCCAGATTACATGATGGAGCTCTTGGGTTTGACCAGCAACGTGTAGCAAAGTATTACTGTAAGTCAACATACCACTGCGACCAAGCATGCCTTGCCTTTTGTTTTGGACAGTGCAACGCAATTTCTTCAAGGTCACACATTAGGGTACAACATTTAATTGTTGTGCCCCTTTGCATGAACTCAATAAACAAAACTCTTTTTCTGTCCCAAAAAATTGGTGCACATGATCTTCCTGTTTGAAATTGTTTGCTTGAATGTCTGCTTTTTCGGAGATATTTTGTGCCTTCACTAGATGGACTCCTGTTTTGATTCTGACTTAATGTGAGGCATCCATGTTTCATTATCAGTTATGATTTGGCTTATAAAACCATTATCATAGTACCATGCGAGAAAAGTCCTAGCACTGCTAAATTGCTTGTTTTTCTACACCTCGGAAAACATTTTTGGCATCCAGTGTGAGCATAACTTCCGATATTTTGAACGATCTGTCAAACTTTCATTCGGAACAGTTATTCAAATGTATGGCGCCCAATCTGTGTCTAAACATTCATGTTTTCATGTCCTTCAATTAAATTGCCTATTCCATTTTTCCACCATTGCATTACTCATTGCATTTTTTTCACTGTAAACTTTACAAATATGCTAGTGAATCTTGGCTACTTTCACTTTTCTTGCATTTAAAAAAATTATTTACAGACCATATTTTAGTCAGCGTGTCCTACAATTGTCTTAAACATTTAAAAAATTCGTAACAAAACATCAACAAACACTGCTTCTTCTGTAATGGTGTCTCGGGTAAATTAATGAATGAGAAAGCTCAAGTGTGCGTGTGTGCAGTGATGATCAAAGTGCTCTCGCAGCCATATTTGGAAACGGTACCTACTTTTCGAACACTCCTCTTAGTTTTAAAATATATACACAATCATCATCATGAACCGTTTACGGCTAACAGATGGGTCTGTTTGTAACATAAGCCTCTACATTTTCTCCTTTCTCCCCACTACTTCTCCACCACCATGACCCAGTCCTTTACTCTAAAAAAAAAAACCAAGGCAGTTTAATTAAAACAAGGTACACAGGAAGAATGATAAGAACAAATAAAAGTAACGAAAACAAAATATGGCGTTTAAAATTAAATAGAAACACAGTTAGTTCACTGTTTACATAGCTGCCACTGGACAAAAAGGTCTACCTAAATTTAATAAAATCTGTCGTTATCACTCTATTGATTTTCTCCAAAGGTAGCCATTACCTTTGTGTCTTGTGGTAGGTATGTATAATGTGAACTGTGTTCTTCTTTTAATTGTAATCCACCTCGTTGGCGTAGTTGGCTAACACACTGGTTTCATGTTGAACTAGACTGCCAAGGACGAGGATCGGGTGAACTTGAGGTGGTTTTTCCTATATGGTTTTCCACTTTTACCTCCACACAAATGTGGGTTCACTTACTCAAATTTCAACTTTCCCAATTCCTAACCCATTAGCGTAATTAGTACTTAAATGTACAACCCGAATGGGTGGTAAGACGTGGTGCTATTATTTAATTTTTAGTTCAATATTTACTGTAAAAGCCATATTTGGTTCGATCCTGATAATTTGCTCCTACTCCTTTTTTCTGTCCTTATTCCTTTAAGGAGATATAATCAAATAAAAAAATATTTTACCAGAATATTTAATGCAATAAGCAGTCAATTATTTTCATTTCATATTTGCTTATTGTAAGTCACAAAACATAGTAAAACAATAATAAATGTATGAATTTGGCAAAGTTTTAGTTTCTATATAAATCTTATATTTTGTAGACACATGCAAAGCAAGGGTGTCCTCCTGACTGACGGATCTGAAAAGGGAAAGCAAGGAAAGGGTGGTGCGAAGGCCCTGATGAACACCATAGTACAGTTGCGCAAGCTTTGCAATCATCCCTTTATGTTCCAGACCATTGAGGAAAAATACTGTGATCACATTGGCAGCACTGCTGGTGTGGTTTCTGGGTGAGATTAGGAATAATACTTAATTGTTCATCTTTTACACTATTTTTGATTGAGTTTTTATGAAATATATACTTTTAAATAAAAAAAAAAATTATGTCAGAACTTCCACCTTTTTATTCAATTTTTGTGTTGACAGATTTGTAATCAATATTTAAATTCATTAAGTAATAGTAACATACTGCAACACAAATATAAATTAATAATTTATTTTTGTCCTAAATTTTTATTTCTAATATATTTTACTTACCTTGGTGATACTGGAGTAGAAATTGTTTGGATATAACATTCAATATAACATTATTCATAGTGCTGGTATCTATACAGTGATGTCATAACTGAAAAACAGTCAGCTGTGGACAGTCAACCTTACAGTTCAACCAAAAGCATCAGTCTACTCTCCTGACCTGATGAAGCTGTCTGTGACAGTGAAAGCTTGTACTTAACAATGTGTTTATGTGTTTTTTAGTGTTATATCTAAACAATTTCTACTCCAGTATCACCAAGGTAAGTGTGCTGGCTATCCCTCCTAATTTAAACCATGATTTAGCCTAGTGCTCTATACCACATAACCTCAATTAATATATTTTACTATATTAAATTCACAATTAAAAGTTAAAACACAACAAAACACATAATTATGTGTGTTTTTTTTACTTTATTAGAGCTACTACATTGTATTGTCTTTATTCCAGTCCTGATTTATTTCGAGCATCTGGTAAGTTTGAGCTGCTGGATCGAATATTGCCCAAGCTCAAAGCAACTAACCATCGGGTCCTTCTTTTCTGTCAAATGACACAACTCATGACTATCATGGAGGATTACCTGGGCTGGCGCGGGTTCACTTACTTACGCTTGGACGGTACAACCAAGGCAGAAGATCGTGGTGAATTGCTGCGAAAGTTCAACAGTCCTGATTCAGAATACTTTCTGTTTCTGCTGAGCACAAGAGCTGGAGGGCTAGGGCTCAATCTTCAAGCCGCAGACACAGTTGTTATATTTGATTCAGATTGGAACCCACATCAGGTATTTGTTGTTTAGTAATGATTTATTATAATAATTTAATGTTAGGGGAATTCTGTAAATAAATCTCCGAGTTTTGTCCTTTTGTGGAATTCGCTTAATATAATTATAATGATATCTCCATAATGTAATGTACTTTTTTTTATCTATATTAATAAAATTGAGTTTTTGTACTTGTGTGTCTGTCCATCACACACAGGGGTCTGAAATTTAAAAATCGGTAGCCCATGTGCACATCAAAGCTAGAGTTTTAAAATTTGGAATTGATTTGTATTAATTTATTAAAAATTTGTCGAAAGAAATAGAATGAAATTCAATTTTGAATATTTATAAAATTGTTTAAGGTTGGATAAAAATATTATATTTTGCTTAGATTTATAAATCAAATTATTAAAATAATTTATTAAGCTATTATCACAAAATTTAACTTAATTATTTTAAATTTTTTATGTGAACACTAATCTGTGGTGGAAATAACAGCAGAAAATGAAAAAAAAATTAACAGAAGTTGCTGTTTTAACTTTGAATACATATTTTTGGCAGAGGTTTATAATTTTACTATCCAGAAATTTACTTTCAAATTAAAGTGAAGTCGAAGTTTTCAAAGCTTCCTTCACACACCCTTAGTTTGAAGCAAATAAAAGTATTGCCTGGGGTAACAACACAATGTATTGTGTGGTTACTATGGACGATGACGGGTACTTCGGGGAGTAACTAGTATGGCAACAATAATCTTAGAAAAATGTTTCATTCTAAAACAAAACTTGATTATATTTACATTTTTTCTAGTTAAAAATAGTCTTATAAAGCTATAAATAAGCGTAATAAAAGATTTTATTTCTAGCCTCTTTAAAATAAGGAATAATAGTAACTCTTGTGAATTTTTTTTTCATTCATTCAACTTACATCTCTTAGTGCTAATCTGATTCCTATCAATACCTATTCAAATATTTACTTTGATTTTAACAAATAATGTTTAATAAAAGGACCTCCAAGCACAAGACAGAGCCCACCGGATCGGTCAGCAAAATGAGGTGCGAGTGTTGCGCTTGATGACAGTCAACTCGGTTGAGGAGCGTATACTCGCAGCTGCCCGCTACAAGCTCAACATGGACGAGAAGGTGATCCAAGCAGGGATGTTTGACCAGAAGTCGACAGGTTCAGAAAGGCAGCAATTTCTGCAGACTATACTTCACCAAGATGACGCCGATGAGGAGGTGCACATTTATTGTCCTATCACATTAGTAATTGTATTATTTTCATTTTTTATGATAGTTTAGAACATAGAACTTGATAAAAATACGGAATGATCATTTGGTAGAAATAAGTAAAGAAAGCCCACTTGAGAAAAGAAGTAATCAAACACAAAAAGCACAATAATGTCTTCCTTTATTATACTTCTTATATTTTGGGAAAAGTTACATTCTATTTCAGAACTCACACATTTCAGTGGCCACATGGTATAAGATGTCACTCTTCTGATAGAGTAGAATGCTGAAGATGGGGAGATTGAGTTTTGAATCCAAATAGGGCGTACTGAGGGTGTATTTCATAAATGGTTTTACAATTTGACAAAAAATTGCAGCTACACTTCCTATATATTCAACCTTCTTCATCCCTAATACATTAGTGTAATTATCACATAAGTGTACAACCCGAACAGGTAGTAAGACACGGTGCTAAAAAACTCACTGAACCAATATTTCAATCTTTGATCTATTATATGAACATGGTAGTGGCCCTTTGCACAGGATTAGCTGTTTTTGCTTCTTAGGAAGAAAACGAGGTCCCAGATGATGACACAGTAAACCAAATGATTGCTCGCTCTGAAAATGAGTTGGAATTGTTCACCCGCATGGACCTGGAACGCCGCCGTGAAGAGGCTAAGCCTGGGCCCAACCGCAAGGGGAGACTGATTGAAGAAAAGGAACTGCCAGATTGGCTTGTTAAAAACGATGATGAGGTACATAGCTGTGATTAAAAACAAAAATAGTTTGAAGGGCTCAACAATATTTATTTGGTTTTGTTTGATTGAATTTATTACTAACATAACTTGAAATTTCAAGTGTGGGATTTTTCCTCCTTTTTTATGTTTTAAATTTATATTATTTAAAAAAATTAGTGTTTAACAATGAAGTGACCCAATGGCTAAATATTATTTAAAAATTATATTGTATATATTAAACAAACTTATTTTTTGAAAATCTTAAAATTGTTTGATTTGTATGATAAATAAAATAAATAACTTGTAATGGATCTGTAATGGATCTTTGAAGAGGAAAAAAAAATGGTGTTTTCTGTCTCTGAGCTAAATTGTAACAGCCCAGGTACAAACTAGCTTCTGTGCGTTTCTACTGTTTAAACCTATAGCGCTACAATCATAAGCTCTCAACTAATTCAAAATATGCTTTTGACTATGTTCAAAGGAAAATAAAGTTAAATGCTGAAAATGTTTTGTAACACTTAATTGGTTTTTTTTTGGTTCAGGTGGAGCGCTGGAATTTCGAGGAAGAAGAAGAATGCTTTCTGGGGCGAGGTTCCAGACAGAGGAAGGAGGTTGACTATAGTGACAGTCTCACTGAGAAGGAGTGGCTAAAGGTACAAAAAGTCAAAAACACAAAATATGTTTTGATTGGCATGTTTCTGACTTCTAACGCATTCACCGGCTTGAAACAGTTGATGATGGGCTTTACTTTGAGCTATATAATTTATTCTAGGGGTGTGAGTAGTTTAGAAAATTTGACTTGGCATTGAATTAAATATCAGCTTCAACTTTACTTAGAACAAAAAAATTCTGGATGTAACAATAATTATGAAGCTTTGCTATTAAAAGTATTGACAGCTAAAAACTTTATTTGTGTTCAATTATTGACCATTTTGAGCTGTTGCAAATTGATAATCATATGAAAAAATCTGAAGTAATTTAACTAAATGCTATAATAATTTGTTTTTATCAGATTCCAATGAAATATTACTATTAATGGCAATAAAACATATTTTAAATCATTTCAGTGCATAAAGCCATAAAATAATTAAAGAGAATATTCATATTTATATTAATGATAAAAAATAGTCAATATAACATGGACTCAGGTTTCATGGAGGGTCAACTGTTGGTAGGCAATTGATGAGGCTGGAGAGGATTTTGAGGAGGAAGAAGAAGAAGAGGAGGAAGAGAAGAAATCTCGTAAGAAGACACGTAAACGTCGTAGGAAAGATGAGGAGGAGGAGGAGGAAGCATCGCAGACCAAAAAACGCAAGGCTGCCGCCATTGTTGTGGACCCACGCCTGAAACGAAACATGAGGAAACTGATGCATATTGTTATCAAGTATACAGACAGGTGCAATTGCATTACTCAATAAAGGAATGTTTCCAACTTATTCAAAGCAAAAAATTTAAAAAAATCAACAACACTAGTTAGTTTTCTAAAGACATTAGAAAGAATGACCCCCTCTGTGGTCTAGTGGTAAACGTTCCTAACTACATATGCAAAGCTCCCAGGTTCGATCCCTGGCGTTAACAGAATTTTTCTGTGAAGCATTGGGTCTGGAATGTGGTCAATTTCAGCCTTTTGAGGACAAATGTGGAGCTACTTGAATAAATAAGTAATGGCTCCGATGTAGAAACTGAGATTAACAGCTTGAGGGTTCATTTTGCTGACCACTTGACACCCTCTACCCGCAAATGTTGGTGCTATCTCTGCTAACAGTGAGGGCTGCTCTGTCGATAAAGATCGCTTGTGGGCTCACGGCATGGAGAAACAAATGGGAATAAAGTTCTATTTTGTTTGCATCACTCTCTCATGTACCTCAACTAAGAAAAGATTTTTTTTCTTAAAAGATTATGCTATATTAATTATCCTTGTATATATTTGTTTTACAACATAACATGTGTGAGCTATTTCTATAACAAACAAATATGCATAACTAGAGACCCTGATATTTTATGGTTAGCAAAATGTTTGGATTTTTTTAAAGTAAAATTTGTAATTTAGTATAGTATATTTGTAAAATTTAAACATTATAATTTAAGTGTTAAACTTCTCCTTTATCTTTAAATAGGTGCCTTTGATCACAATATGGCTGTCATAATAGCCAGTTCAAACACTTATTTTACTTCCTTTACCAATGGTCTTTTTGGTTAAGGGAAATAAATTTCCTGGACTGGAAATTTTTTCCATTATTGAAATGTTAAGAAGAAAATTGTAACAGTGCAGTTGGTACTATTTTTTTCTGGCAATTTCAGGCAACAAAGACCAAGAACAATAACGCATTCCACTGAGAAAAAGTATGTATATTTTTTATATTGTTTATTCACATTTAAATTAGAAAAAATGACAATTATTCACATTAAAAAAGTCAAGTAGTCAATTTTGTTTTATTTGGCATGTATATTATATTCAAAATTGCTACAATGGACATTAAATATGTTTCATAGTCATTTTAATGTGCAAAATAAAAGTGTTTAAAACACTTTTCTCTAAATTTCAGTGTCTCTATGCATAAACAATTCCAATAATTTTCACCATAATATTATCATCATTAACCTATTTTACTTGTTTAAAGTAGTTCTTGTAATTGATATTGTTGCTTGAATCCACTTTTTCTCGAATCAAATTCTGATTTGGTTCCCATCTACTCTAAGGGGTGCACTAAGTCCACTTTTTCAATTCAAAGCCAATTCGAGTCAAATATATGAAATATTCTCAATATCAAATCATATTATTTTTTGTTTGTTGCTTTTTGCGGGGGAAAAAAAGTATATTGTGACTATTTATATAACTTTACACATTAAAATCATGTATAAATGCTTTATGGTACATTTATTTGTAATATTTCATTCTAAGCTGATAAATAAAGCTATTGTCACAACATGCACATCATTTACTTCAGATTTGTATACATTCATATTAATTTATGATATATCTAATAGCCCAAAATGACAACCGTTGAGTATTTTACCCATGCATATTTTAAATCTAGAAGTAACATCCAGCAACAGGCTGTTAACCTAATTCATCATAGTGAAAGGAGAAACTCACATTTCACCAATGTTACATTTTTCGGCTCTGTCAGGAATTGAACCCGGGACCCCTAGCTCATTAGACAAGACAAACTAACAACTAACCTAAGGTGTTGGACTTTCGTTATGATTAAGGACAGTTTTAAAAAACAATCATAAAATAGGTTTGGATGTGCAGTTTACCCATTTCTTTTAATGCAAACCAACTCATTAAATCCCTGGAGTGTGGCTGTTTTCTTGGTGCCAACCTCATATCGAAGAGAAAGTTAAATATTAATGATTTTTAGGATGCACATAATAGAAATTCACATTAATGTGTACCTGATATAGTCTTGCACTAATTTGTGATCTAACAGCCCTACAAAGAGCCACCAACATGTCCTTTTCTATGCATAATATTCTCCTCCATTCAACACCAGTTTACTTAGTTACTGACCTTGACATTACAATAGCAAGGTGTACACTACCATTTTTGTAGGTTCTTCCTCCCGCTCCATTCCCACCCTCCTCTCCCTTACTCATTTCACAAACCATATCCGAGAAGAGTAAACAATAAGTCATTCATCACTAGATACAATACAAGGCAAAGAAATAAATTTTTCAAGTAGCTCAAAATTTTGATCCATAAATATTTAAAGCACAAGCTTGAGTATGTATTTAAAGCTCAGTTAGAACCACCCACAAAATATGAATAAAGTACTTACTCATAAAGCTCTACTTAGATTTTGTTATATTTTTTGCTAAACATCTAGTATGCATCATAATAACTCTAAAAAATTATTCAAATTCTTATTTTGGAGTGGAAAAAAACTTCTCAACTATACTTAAGAATTCTAAAATTCGTGAAGATTCAGATTTGAGGAAAAGTGGATTTAATCCCTCTCTAGTTTTAATGGCTTGCAGACTTTAATGCTTGTGTGTGCTTGTAGTGATGGCCGAGTGTTGAGCGAACCCTTCATGAAGTTACCATCTCGACGTGAACTGCCTGATTATTATGATGTTATCAAGAAACCATTGGATATTAAGAAGATCCTGCAAAGGATTGACGAGGGCAAGGTATGTCACTCAAATCAATTAATACCGTATTTATCCGAATCTGACGAGTTTTTTCCCAACTTTGTAGCTTCAAAATCTAGGGGTCGTCTTGAAATCGCAGCCTAAGGTATGGGTTAGGCCTACATCAAAAGGTAACATTTTACATCTTTATTTAATATTAATACAATAGTACAAGGCCGCCTTTTTTTAGAGATTTTATCCATTTTTGCGGATTTTAAAATTACAACACAGAAGAGCACAGGATTTTTGGTTATTTTCGTGGATTTTTAGGCTATTTTTTAGGTCATCGTTAAAAATAACCGCCTAATTGTGGCCCGATATGATACTCGATAACCATAGTATCAACTGGTATTTCAAAAATCGATACTACACAATAAAAATCTTGATACCACTCTTTAGTATTCAACATGGTTAACTTCTCAAATAGGTTGAGGGTAGTGATGCGCATAATCGAATTGAATTTTATTTTGTTGTGCTGTTTTTGATTACTTTTCCAATCATTTCACTATGATATTGAAAATTCAGCCATTCACAATAATCAAAATATATTTAAAAAGAAATAATGAACTATCAAATTGTTACATACTTGTCTAAAAACTTGGCCTACATAACTAGTGCTTGTCAAGTATGACGTGATGAGAAAACTTGAATGGATTTTAAACAAACAAATGATAATACATAGAGTTTACTAGACAATTTTAGCGATGCTGAAATTGAATTTTAATTCGTGAAGAGCCACAAAATATATAACTTTTAAACCAACATAGATGTTTTGTTTTTTAAATAAAAAAGCATTTGTTAACATTACAAAATAAGTCTACCATAATTATTATTTTCATTCATGATAAAATATACCACTTATGAAAAATCTACCCAGAACCACTGAAAAACTGAGAGTCGTCTTGGATTCTGATAAATACTGTATATGGTGCTGTATAGTAAAGTAAAATTACTAATTTATTTGAGATAGAATTTTCTCCTTGAGTCATACAGGCTTAGAGATGATCAAAATTTTTCATTATTTCTTATTTTTATTTTATTGTATTTTTGAACCCGCAATATTGTCTATTATGCTGGCATTCACTTTGGTAGCCATATGGTCTATGGCGCAACTCTCGCAGTAGACTAGACTGCCAATGACAGGGAGATCAATATTCAAATCTGGTTGGGTATATCGAGGGTAGTTTTCCCAAAAATTGTTTTCCAGTTTCCCTTCATGCAAAAGCAGGTGCATTTATTCTTAACAGGTAGTAAGAAGCGGTGCTAAAAAAAATGTACATAGTGCTGTATTTTCCTTCATATCCTTGTTTTTATATTTAATCTTATGATCAAAAAGCCATAGAGCCTTCACACTTGCACACTTCCAGAAACCATTACAGTGTCTTGAGCATTTAGTTCTTCATAAAAGAGACTGATAACTTAACTAATGTTTTGTTTTCCCTTTCTTAATGTTGCCATAAATTTGCAAATGTGCAAGGCTTAAAAAACTTAAACTTTGCTTTAGAAAAAAATCTGCCTTTACATTTATAAAGTTTTTCCAATAAAAGTCTTAGTTGTGTAACTTTAGTCTCCACCTTTGCACAAACAATCAAGATGGCATATGTTTTAAATATAAAATTGGTGCTTACTTTCTAGTTTAATGACTTCAATGACCTGGAGCGAGATTTCATGCAACTATGCAAAAATGCTCAGACATACAATGAAGAGGCTTCCCTTATTCATGAGGACTCAATAGTGTTGCAATCAGTATTTACAAATGCTCGACAAAGGTTGGAGCAGGATGGAGAGTCTGAAGAGGAAGACAAGACAGCAGGTAAGACTTATCTCCCACTTACTGTAATATAGAGTTCATTAAAATATATTTACTGGCATGGTAAAAGCTTTTTTTTTTCAAGAATGGTTCAAATTAATGAGTTATATGCAACATTATCATTAATATGGCTTTATTGAACATTTTGTGGTTAAAATTAGGGAGTGGTTGCTTCTAGAGATGGGTTGAATCACAATCTCAAATTTAAAATTGAATATAGAATAGGGATGGGCCCCTCAAATCCTTAGGGATATTTGAAATTGGAGGATTTGAAAAAATTTCTGATTCAAGACTCAAACCTTTAAAAAAAATTATAATAATAATAATTCTTAAAGTGAAATTTGTATTAGAGCTCTAATACTGCTTATTGGGGGTTGAGAACAACTTATAATCATAGTATGAACTTAACAACCAGGCCCCAGACCAGTAATTTAACATTTAACTGAATGTATGAATGTTATAATGAATGGATTGTATATGAAAGAATGTAAACATTTAGCTAGGTAATATTTGTAATTTTATTTTTTACTATTATATTAAATTTCTATTTCCTCATGTTCATAGCTATTTCCAGATTGAGATTTTATATGTGAATGTAAATTTGAGATTCTTATTAGAGATTAAAATTTGTAAAATAGTGAATTCAAACTAACTTTAATTAAAAAAAAAAGAAGTTGTTTAAGACTTAGTACCACTGAGAGATGCTATTTTGTTTACCACTTTTTATTACCCTACTGGATTATGGCAGTATACCTATAGGCTATATAGGTTGATCATAGCCATTTAAATTCTGATGTTGCCTGTTTTCTTGATTAAAGAAAGAAAAAAAAGGTTTAGGCATGGATTCTGCAATTGCATGGTCAAACTTCTGTCTTTAATCTTGGTAGATGGATAGAATGTTGTATTTATATTGTATTGAACTATTAAATTAAATCAATTTTTATTGTTTATACAACCAAATCCAGGCACCCCTCGGGGCTGAAACTTGATAACCTTCTGTTTTTTTTCTTCCATTCAGTAATTTCTATATAAACAATAATAACAGATAGTTTAATTTAATAATTTAACACTTAAATATATAATATATACAAAATATTTTATCCATCTACTAAGTGTAAAAACAAAAGTTTGAACGGGCAACTGCAGAATCCAAGCCCAAACTTTTTTTCATTAAGAAACAGCCAACAACATAATCTATGTGACCATAATCAACTTCTAACCATAGTCCGATTAATTAAATATATGGTATCTTAAGTTTTCATACAAACTATTCTTGGCTGGACAATTAAATTTCAAGGAATGAAGAGAATAAGAATTGAATCTTTAATCAGGTGGAGTTCCATGAAAAAATTAATGTTTAGGTATTATGGATTTATAAAATATTGATGGTATCTAATAAATATACTTAATCATCAAAAATAACCAAAAAATTACCTATAAAATACACCTTTCTACAACTAGTGGATCATAAAATAAAGTGTATACTTATGAGCATTGAAAATGATGATGAAAAATATATAAACAAATCTTCCTAATCTGGGCCCTGGCTATAATAAATTGAATTTAAAAAAAAGCTTAATCTTTTGCCATTATTTCTATTTGTTCATTATATTTATACTTCCTCTCATGTTCATTATATTTTCCAAAGTTCTGATTCAAATTCGAGATTTGTGGGCAAAATAAAGGTTTGGATTTGTAAAATAGTGGATCCGACCCAACTCTAATTATTATTGACTAAAACTAGGTGGTAAGTCGCGTATCCCTGGAGAAAAGCCTACCACAGTTCAGGAAACATTCATGTAGACTATAATATTAATAGTAAATTAAAAACTTACTCTAGTTTGGTATGATATTGTTATTTGTAGTGGAAGGTGGGGACGAGGAGGTCGCCTCGGATGCAGACTCTTCTGTGAAAATGAAGATCAAACTTAAAGGTCGAAAGTCTGAAGGTCGGAGTGGACCTGGTCGTCGTAAGAGGTCCTCCAGGAAGTACATCAGTGAAGATGAAGAGGATGATGAGCCAATCGTAGGAAACCATTAATTTCCTTCTCACAACTTATATATAGCAGCAGTAGTATTAGGTCTATGAGACTTCTTCATAACAATTACATATGAAGAAACAGTTTGGATAAATATATTTGTTATATACCCTTCCCTTGAAACTGACTCAAATGTAATGTAATTTTAGCCTTTATAAAATAATATGTTAGTTTATGTGTGTTTTATAGCTTCATCAAATAAGAATCACATAAATTTTTCAAGTACGTTTAATAGGTACTCGAATTTGGAATCAAGATCTTAATGAAAACTCAACTTTTACAAAGAACACTTGCAAGTTCTTTATTTAAAGTAGTTTATATTATAATAATGTTATCATTAATTTTGAACAAAAATATTTACATCACTTGTAGATGAAAATTACAAACTTTAAAAAAATACTGAAAATATAAATATTTTTTATGTTTGTTTACAGAATATTTTCTATTCCACTGTAAAATCTAATTCAAAATTAAACTATACTACAGTATTAAGTACTAGTATACTTTTGTTTCAAATTTTAAAACTAAATTCTGCACCTTTCCTACCTGTGTATCTAATTTTTCAAAATTATTTTGGCCAAGTGCACTGTTTTAAATTATCAATTTTTGTTAGTCTTTATTCAAAAGAATTACCTAAATATGCTCAGCCATGTTCATGATTGTTGAGGCATTGTTCTTTTGACGATGTCCAACCAACTCGAAAACACTTTGGTTTGAATCTCTTTTGTTTCAAAAATTTTTATCTTATCTTGGTGCAAAAGCAGCAACAACCCTTGTAATTCTAATTATACAATAAAAACAATCCCTTTCTCTAATATCGCAACTGGTGGGGTGGTGATTAAAGTTTTTTTTATCTAAGCCATTATGTTTTCCACTACCGACTTGCTAGGTATTTTGTAACTTCATATTCCTTATAATCCAAGACTAGGACATGTACAACATCCAGTGCCCAGCTGTTAATTCATCGCCGTAAAAGGGTAAACCCACATTTCACTAAAGATACATTTTTCGACCAAGCCGGGAATCGAACCTGGAACCCTTAGCTCAGTAGACAGACTTGCTACCGACCGAGCTAAGGTGTCGGACACATTGATTTACTAAGAATTTTTATATTTAAAATCTTGTTCTTGTAACGCATTCAGGTAACTTTATATTAAGTGCTGCATTGCAAAATATTTCAATATTCTTCTTGCTATAGTTGATGAAATACATCATTTTGAAGTTAGTTGTAGAAAATCTGCACTTTTAGAGATGGCCGCCTGGGGACACAGGTGACACTATCAATTTGGACACAATGGGTTAGACACCTACCAAATTTTGTTTCATATTGGGTTTGTATAGTGGGACCAAGAAAGGAAGAACCTTCTTGCGCACACAGCTAGCAGATAAGTTTTTTTTCCGGTAACTATCCTGCTATATCTACTTGTCCACATAAGACTGGAATGTTATTCTGATGGTGCTTGTTTATTGGTTCGTCTTTATTATTTTATGTAACAAATTTCTTAAGATGTAATAATGGTTGGAATGTATGTGTGTGGTAGGGTGATATTTGTTTGGAATCAGAAGAGTTTTAATTTACATTATGTTTCATCTACATTGCTAGTAGCTTACAGATCAAATGATAACCAAATCCAGACATTATCGCAATTTACACTTTATTTTCCTACTTTCCATGCACGCTGAATACATTACGCAACTAACCCATCACAAATGCTTGCCAGAAAAAATACTGACATGCAGATTCAGAAACCTCCCCCACATTGACAACCATAGGGTCCACCCCATACTATAGTTTAGTCAGTTTTCATCTCATCTGAGATTAAGTAAGGATATTTTGTGCCTCAAAAAAGAAAATTTGAAAAGTGATGTATTTTCTTTCAAATATTCTGTTAAGTGAACAGGTTTTATTCTGCTATACTCCTTTTAGTAAAATTAACTCCCTATTTGGTACCTCCTTTATATTCTAATCAGTAATAATTAATAATAAAATGGATTATTGCCTAATGGCTAATGATAAGACAGTTTAGAAACTACTACAATAATGTAAAGTGACAGTGAAGGAAGTCAACCGGAAAGAATAGTTTGGTCATACCTAGATCTAAATAAGCACACTTATCTCTTCATTTCATTTCTTATTACACTTTTACACTTCCTAGTTCAAATCTTCACAGTTGTAGATTTTTTTTAATTTTCGGAAATGTTTTATTTTCACTTGAATAGACATATTTAAATTACAAAGAATGAAACTCATGTATGGATTTCCATATCTTTGTGTTTTGTGCATTTTTAATACCTCTCTTAAAAGTGAAAAAAGAACATTATAAAAATTCAAAACAATCTGCAACTGTGGACATTTGAAGAAGTGTAAAAGTCTAATAAGAAATGAAAGAGAAGTGTGTTTGTCCATAACTAGACTTAACCTAACTATCATTTCAAGTTGACTTCATTCACTGTCACTTAAATTTACATAAATAAACAGTTGGTCTAATATTAGAGATATTTGTAATTGTGGAGTGTTGTATTTTCACTTACTCTGTAGACTTCACATATTCATTCTTCCCCAAATTGCATGACAAATATAAAATTTAAGTTCACCCATTTTACTATTAGTACAAACACTATTTTAATGTTCAAGTCAAGCCCACTCTTAATAAACAAAATTTGAATTCCTTATAAAATTCTTTACTCTCAAATATGGATGTTAACAAATACAATTTTTTACTTTAAAAAAAAAAATTATTAATTCGAATTTTGCAAACTTTTTTTTGTGTTATATTAACTTACTAGTAACTCCACAGTAAGGGGTAACCTGGCGGTCTAGAGGTAAGATGTCACACTTCTGTGCTGGGGTCCAGGGTTCAATTCTCGGTCCCGGTGCAGGTTTATCTGACTGCTAAACCCTTCCTTCACTTCTGACAAGACGTGTACTAATCACAACTTGTGAATGTGTTGAATGCCAGGTCTCGACCGTGGTTTGGATACCACGTTAAACTGTAGGTCCTCCATTTCATCTCACAATCACCCTACCATTACACTTTAACGTAAGTGCGTATAACCCGAGTGGGTAGTAAGACGCTGTGCTAATGATAATAATAATAATAATCCACAATTATTAAAGCTTTAATTTATTACAAGAAAAAGAGAACTAAGATAGAGTGCACTAGCATTAGTATGATGAACCTGAGAAAATCAAATGGCTAAATCACACACGAAGAAACACACCGGCTGTATCCAGTCACGGTTTGACCCCAAGCTCCCCAACAAAAACTTATGTGTCAAACTGTATGAGCACCATTGCAACCTGTTTCGGTGGCAGCAAGCTCTAATGGGCTACTTTAGCAGTAGATTAGACTGCTGATGATGTAAAGATCGAGGTTCGAATCTCGGTCAGGTTTACTGAGGATGGTTTTACAAAATTGTTTTCCTCGCAAATGTGGGTACACTTCCTCTAAATATAACCATCTTAATCCTTAAAAACATGAGCATTATTAATACATAAGTGTATAACCTGAATGGGTAGTAAAATATGGTGCTAAACAAAACAACCATTGCAGGTATTAACATAGTACAAATGATGAGTTTTGAATAAAAATACTATAACCCTCCCAGAGCGAAGATGAAAAGTTTTCAAGGAAATAAACGTTAATTCATTCATGACATAAGTTTACTTGGATGACAGCTCAAAACGTTACTAGAAATAGTCCCTAATATATCCATACGCCAACAGCTGACATCTATCACTTTGGATCACTGTAATAAAAACAAATGGTAATGTATGAATGTGATAGTTAACAACAGTAATTTTGGCCATTATTGTATATATATTTATTTGAGGTCGGACACAAAGCTTATTTATTGTTTTATTCCACTTTAAAAAAATATTATTCACAGCACTTCCACAAAAGGTCTAACGAAAATAGCTTCAAAATGGTGACCAACAAATTTAAACCATGTGGTTGAACATGATCGAAACAAGTTTTTTACAATGCTGCATCCACGCAATAGATAATAATATTTTATTCAGTTAAATATTTTTAAATACAATAAAATAATTATAAAATAATTTATTATGTATAAAAAAAAAGTATATTCTCTTTTCCAAGTAAATATTATACCTAAATTAATATATATTTATATATGCACTACATTACATATAGTCAATAATGTTCTAAAATGAAGAATAAGTACTTTTAATTATGTTTAAAATATTGTTTCGAGTTGGATAAAAAGAAATTATTAATAGTAATGAAATAGTATGAGAAAACTTTAAGTTTACGTTATTTTAAATGTAAAATATATCAGGCAATTAAAAAACTTAACACTTTTAGCAAAACAATAATCTTTTACAAGTGTTGGCAACCCAAAACCTAAACATGTGATTTTTGAACTGTCATCCAAGTAAAAACCTATCGTGAACAGACTCTGCCCTCAGTTCTCTTGTAACAGGTTAAACTCACATTGTCCTAAATAATAGTCAAAAGTGAAACCATAACATCAACTTCATTAATAAATAAACTTCTTTGATTACTAGCAGTAAGCCCACACTTACATTTTAGTTTAAATTCACCAAATATTTTAAATACCCCTCTTATCAGCTATAAGTTTAATATTGGGAATTGATTAAAGAGGATTTGTGAAGTATCCCCATGGTACGTAAAAATTATTTCATACAAAGCCAGTAGTACTCTAAATTTCATTAGAAGTGGGCTTGGCTGTATTTTATCCTAAATGATTGCTAATTTTGATTGTATAGATATTTTATTTGAATGTTGCTATCCTTGCTAATTTTGCCCCATAAATTTTATTTGAATAATGTTTGTAGTAAAAATTAGAATAATAGTATGTTGTAAGAGTGCAAGTCTGAAAAGTTATTTGTAAAATTGACTTTAGTGTATAACATCTCTACTCTTTATTATGTGTCACAATTTATCTTAAAAACTTTTTAAATATAGGGTTTGGAGAGAAAATGAATCTCATAAATGATCATACTTCCTAAAGGATGAAAAAAATATTTTGGTGGATCCTCATAATTCTCAAGATATTTTGTACAATAGCAAATCTTAACTTTACTTTTATAATGAATATTTGGGCAGTCACAATACATTAAAAAGAATTCAAACAAAGTAAGATTTTTATCTATTTTTTCTAATCTACTAACTATGACGATTTTTCTTTAACAACAAATTTTATCTTTTAATTCTTTATACCTTTATTTTCTCTGTAGTAATATTTTCAAGAAACATTTTGTACACTGTAAGAACAAATCATCACATGCCTTAGCAAGGTGCTGAAATGTTAACTGAAATTAAATATGACTTTATGCAATAACTTATATATGGAAGAGGTAAATAATTTTTTCTTTCCTCTATTTCCTCTACCTAAAAATTGAAGAGATTTTATTCTGAATGAGCTGTTTTTCAATATATATATATATACACACACACCAAATAGTACACTTTATCTTACTGTCATGTTTAAAGAGACACACACTTTTCTGTTTACCTTTCTATAATGATTGATAAATATTATTATAGGTTCTTGATGAATAATAATTAATATACTTTGTACTCTATTTGAATTTTGGCTTAATTTTTTTTTTTTTTGCATACTGCTCATTCAGGCTAAATGCAGCTTTTATTTGTTTAGTAACAATTTCTTCATTAAATTTACACTAATCAATTTTTTTTAAATTTCTTTACTTTTACAAATTTTCATTATTCTAATTATATGTATGAGATAAAGGGCTCCAAGCAAAATTTAATATGAAAGGATTGTAAAAAAAATGAATCACAAATAATGAATAGTGAAGGTAAGATGCCACTAAATATTGAAGTGATTGAATATATATTTTAATGTTTTCACTTTTATTTTTACTTTGTTTATTTAACTACTCATTATTCTAACTAAAATATTCATGTTCACTTAATGAATTTACCTGTAGTAAATTTCTGTTTCGAACCAATATTTTTGTAACATAATTATATACATAGTGGGAATCCACTAAAAGTTACAGAGACCAATTTTTATATTAAATCTTATTTTCACATAGTATTCAACTAATGTTTTGTTAATGTTTAATTGATTAACATGGATTTCTCTTAAGCTTGTTTAATGTTGATAAAATATCTTGAGAAACAAAGTGTTTATAAAGTTGTAGTGGTGTATATACTATGTGTACAGTGCCTACATTCTCTTTCACAATATAAGAAAAGAAGGAAAGAGTCAATACCTGAAATAATCATGAAAGACATTTGTGGCTATTTGTAAGAACAAGTCCACTTTTATTGTAATTTGTGGAATATTCTTCAGTATTTGTAACCCTGTGTATTATATTTGGCTTTTCCTTGAATAAATATTACTATTATTAATTTTGAACTTTTTAATATTATTAATGTGTACAGTTTCATCATAATCCAAAAATGTTTACAAAAATAATCCATTAAAGTTATTTATAGCACTGTCGAACCCACTTCTGCCAGAGAGCCATACAGCAATACCACTGTGACACTAATTAGATTATTTGTAATTATTTTATTTATTTTCCATTGCGAAATACTAATGCTAACGCCATGAGATTAAACTTTTTTAGTAATAATTTTATAGAGTGAGTGAGAAAGTTGTGAAAAAAAAATCCGGACATAATTGAAATGAAAATTACTGAATTAATATGTTTATTTTGTCAATTATAATATGTAATAAATAGTATTTAATTTCACAATAACAATGTGTGCCTGCTTATATTATTTTGCATTGAAACAAAATTAGATCTGATCAAACTAATTTGATTCTCTGTTGATTTTTTTTCGCATCGTGTCTTACTACCCATCCAGGAAGGTTGCATATTTACACTAATGGGGTAGGGATGAGGAAAGTATGATTTAGAGGGTATATACCCACAGTTCTATGGAGACAGGTAGGGAAACGTTAAACCTGCCTCGATAAACCTTACAAGTATTCAAACTGTAACCTCTCCATCACTGGCAATTCAGTCTATTGTGAAAGGGACACTTTGGACTATGCAACCACTAATATATTTATCACATTAGTTCACTGATAGAACAATCAAGTATTGTATTTGTATTGTGTTGTTTTTTTAGTCTTGTAGGAACACAATAGTTATAGAGTTGAAATTTAAAGCTATTTGTAATTTCACTATTATTTATCAAATGAAATTGATCGCACTGCTCTTACCAGAGGTGGCAGTGCAAAGTATGTGTGTCTCATCACTGTAACAACCATATTGTGTTAATTTCCCTATTTCTCCCTCTTTCTTTTAGCTTCTTCCGTGTGTATATAAATATTATGTACGTCTAAAAGATAAATAGGTTTTCCTTGAGCTATTTACTATAATTATTCAGTATCAACTCACACAATCCTTATAATGTAGCCTCAGCATTTTAAAAAACTGAAGTAATTTAAATAACTTCACTGTCACCATTGTAGACTGTTGTGTATTTGGGAATAAACAATGTCAATAGAAATTTAAGAAATGGTCTACAATATGTACCTTGGATGAATTTCATACACTATAATAAAACATTTATTTGTGGCATTACTTTGATGTTCAAATAAGAGAGAATTAAAATATATATATATAGCTCATAGGCTGTCCCAAAATTCTCCGATTAACTTGCCTTTAATTTGAGAATTTAAAAAAATAACTAAGATGTGGAGTAGTAATAACTGTTATTTAATCTGTTATTGTATTGGATGTTCTTTGAATAAATAAAGATAAAAAGTAGCTTCAAGTTTTTTTTAACATGTCTGGACTATACTTCCCCCTCCCCTCATAGAGCTGATCTCTTGATTTTAAAGTTCAGAGCAAGCTTGTGCTGTTACTGTGTAAAAAATTAAGTCAATTGTAATAATATTACTGAAGGCCAGTGGTTAGCATGATATTTCAAGCTGTAGGTTGTAAGAGAAATATCAAAAACTAACTAATGATTAGTAACAAGAGCAATCTAGTTTATCCGATACCTTAGCTGAGTCGTTAGTGTGTTTGTCTACTGTGTAAAATGTCTCGGGTTCTATTTCCAGCATGGCCAAAAATTTTATTATTGGTGAAATGTGGTTTTACTCTTTCACAGTGATGAATTAACGGCCGAGAACTGGATGTTGTGCCTGTCTAGTCTTGAGTTAGATTATTAGGCATATGAAGCTATGATAGGCCTAGCCAGACGGTGGTGGAAAATATATGGCTTGAATAAAAAAACTGACTGGCCCAGGCCAGAGTATTGGATGTAAATGCTCAATGTTTCCAAATCGGTGGTGTGCAGACTATAACTGGTCTTTAAGCTTGTTGCCACCAGTATTCAAAAAAATTCTTGATTGTAGTTATACTTGTATATTAAGAAATGTGAATGAGAATCACTTCTTTTTGCGAAGAACCAATTCTTGTTTATAAATAATTCATGTTAAAGTCTATTATGGCATATCTGTGGAAGGATCCAGTAAACCCTATCCCTTCAGTTATGTTAACTAAGTTAATTTTTGTGTGTGAAAAGGGGTCCCCAAAATTAAATCCCCCCCCTGAATCCATTGTGTGGCCCTGTTTGTGTCACTATGTCTGTAAACAAGAAGGAAGTTCTAGATCAAAAAGATGGGGTGTAAAAATATTGACTTACTATTTAGCTGTGAGGTAGTGACCTTAATTTCGCAATCCACCTCACGTTCTTTGAACTGGCAATAAGCACGGACATAGCAAAGTGTCCAAGATCCACGCTCGTATTTACATCCACCCCATGCAATCCTTTGATACAGAATATTTAGGTTTATTCAAGTCTCTTTTTCTGAACTTTAAAAAAGTTATTTTTAATTGTCTAGTTGTTAATGAATATTTTTCACTATCAAGTTTAATTTTTTACTTTTCTGAAGGCCGGTACACACAGAATGCTAAGCTAATATTTGCTCTGCTAACTGTTTAGAAAAATATCCGACCATAAATTTAAATGTATTGCATGTATTTATTTTAATGTGTTGGCTAACACAGAAAGCTAAGCTTTGTCCTGCTACGCCATGCCATGCTAGGATTTTTAAGATTACTGGCCAGGCAATTTTTTCAGTTTGTTTCATGTGTATTTAAGTAATATTTTATTTAGGTTTTATATTTAAATAAATGTTTTTATATTAAAATGGAAGAGTTGATTGAACATGTCAAACCTCCACCTCTTAAATAGGCTTCATCTTCCAAAACAGCTGCTAACAGCAGTATCTTCTCTTCCTCAGTACTATCATCTGATCTCAAGATATTTAAAAAAATGCTATCATAACTAAACTTCACTGGAGCAGACCAGAAAGAAACAACATTGAATTCAGGAAGAAAAAAGGGACCATTGCTTAGCTTAGCGTTCTGTTTATACTGACCTTAAAAGATTCATCCTAGAGGAAAGCCCTGGGCCCTTCCCTTTTTGCTCTCACTGTTAAGATGGCTCTGATCTAAGAGGCTAACTTTCATGAAGTGTTAAAGAAACTATCCTCAACCTCCCAATAGCTACACAGCTTGAATGTCTGGTTCACAGTATTTTGACCGCAACCAAGACAGGTTCTACCAGCACTCAAAAACTGCCCAGCAACTCTGAAACCGAATGTATTTTCTCTCCAAATGGTAGTTTCATATCCAGTAAACTCATTATTCCTCCCACTGACCAATCTTAGCTACAAACAGCTACATTACCAGCTGTAGACTCCGCTTGGACTAAAAGATAGACAGCTTGTCTTGCCTGGTTCCACTATAGTGTGGTAAAAATCAATGAGAAGAATGAAGGCCACATACAATGCCCTGGAAGGCATCTATCCCGTCTCAAATAATATTTGGGGAAGTACACTGATATTTAATTGAAGAAATAGTGGACAAACAAATGAACAAATAGATAATGCATGTAGTCGACATACCGAGTCATAACCACTTCTTAACTTTCTCTGTAACATACTAATTGCGAGCTACAGTCCAATTTTCATATGAAAGACTTTTTAGAAAATATAAAAACATTTTACTATATTTGTAGTATTCTTATAGGTAATGATAATATCTATTGAAAGTGACAGCTTCACATCACATGACTTGATGTATGAATACATGAAAGTAGGTGTTGTAGCTTTTGTAGCTGTTAGATAAAAATTATTCCTATAATAATTGGACTGTAGCTTACTCACTGTTAAAACATTACAGTACAGTACAATACAGCCCTACAAAACTCACAAAATTAGTCGGCAATTTAAATATCTGAATAATTAACAGGGATACATTATGGTAAGTACCCAACAGTTGGTTAGAAATCATTCCTATTTAATAAAATGATGCCTAATTTCAGGGGACAGTATCATTTCCCAAATTAAAACTAATATGTCTTCAAAATAAAACAAGAACAGACTTATATCTTACTATTTAAAAACTAGATTCTTGTGTATCTCAGTTTTTTTCATCCCAACTCACTTTAATTATTTGTTGTGCAATTAAGTTTTGAAAAGGAAGCTTTAAAGTTCTCGTGATAGTAACTGTGTGTATTATAGAAATAAACATCAAACTGATCTACATATTGCCAAGGTTTCAACAATAGCACAACCCAAATGGGGAATATTATGATAATGTTAATTTGCTGGTGCTATGGCGTAAAGGAGCGTTATTTTCAGGAAATTTCTTTGACATGTCGACATTTTACGTGCATACCATAATTACAAACCAAGCAGGCATTTTGTTAATGGTCATGTTCATTTGTGTTTACCGTGTTAATCTATTTAACATTTTGGGCTCAAAGATTGGCCTGGATTAATGCCACATTGTTGTTGTTTCCCTCACAGATTAAAGCTGTCTGAAACAATTTTTTCAGAAGCCAAAATACATTAAATAACTGTTGTCAATTGTCTATGAGAATGGGTATCTAAATCCCTTTATTTCAAAAATAACATTTTATTCTAATAAGTGTGTCCCCTTAATTATAGTGATTTGTTAAAAAGTGAAAAGTATAAATTAATTTAGCTTTACCTGATTCGGTTGCCGCATTGTCTAAGGCGTCACACTCGTTTTTGGACTAAACTTCCGAAGACAGGGAGATCGGAGTTCGAATTGAATCCCGGTTTGGTGTACTGAGGGTAATTTTTACAAAATGGTTTTCCACTCTCGTTCCACATAGATGCGGGTACACTTCCTCTGAATTCAACCTTCTTCATCTAAAACTCAATAGCTTAATTAGTACATATGTGTATAACCTGGCCAGGTAGTAAGACGTGGTTCTAATATGTAGTTCACTGTAAGTATATTTTATTATAGTATAAACTTTGGAAGTTCAGAGGGAACTATTGACTGAACATTTATTATAATTGTTATATTATAAAGGAGATTATATATTTAAGAGCAGTAAAACATTAGGCTTCCTGTGTGCTTAGCTTATTGTTCATATCAACCAGCTAACGTAAGTTCTTTGTCGACGTGATTTCTATGCAGGTAAACTTGTTTGAATCACTATGTCTTTAAATTCGTTGGGATACTCTTCTTTTGGTGCAACCCTCAATTTCTCTTCCTCGTAATTGTCAAAATTCGAGGTGTCTATCGGGTCACTTATTCGCGGAACATAGCTGGGTTTGAATTTTTTATTAAGGACACTGTCCCAATCAACCTCTTTAAACCATTCATGGCCCTTGATATCTTTGCTACCGTCTTTCAAGTTTCCAAACCTTTTACTCCGATCAACCTGCAATATTTTACCCAACAAACCCCGCAAACTACGGGTAAAGTGTGACGGGCAATTAAATCTTCCACTCACTATTTTCTCGTACACTCTCATAGGATCTCGAGCGAAAAATGGAGGGAAACCCGCGCACATTTCAAATATGAGGACGCCTAGAGCCCACCAGTCCACAGACTTGTTGTAACCTTGACTAAGAATGATTTCTGGTGCCAGGTACTCAGGAGTGCCACATAAAGTATATGTTCTGGAACTGTCGACTTTCTTACAAAATCCAAGATCTGTCATTTTGATATATCCCACATGGTCGATCAAAATGTTCTCCGGTTTCAAATCGCGGTAAATAAGTCCCAAGTAATGAAGATATTCGAATGCCATTATCACTTGTGAGGCATAGAACTTTGACAGGCGTTCGTCAAATTTCTTCAAGGTCCTTAAGTGAGAGAACATTTCACCTCCATTGACGAAACGCAACACGAGAAAGATATAAACATTGTCTTTGAAATAAAACTCAAGCCCAACAATAAACTCAAATTTAACACACTCTAAAACTTTAATTTCACTTATCGTGTGAGTTACTTGTTTCATTTTTACTATGTGTGCTTTCTCCATGATTTTTATGGCGTAAGGAGTTTTAGTTTTATTGTGTTCTGCAAACACAACTCTTCCAAAAGAACCAGTTCCCAACGTTTTTTTGAGGATGAAATCTTTGAACGCAGCATTAGGAACAATTTTTTCCGTCCACTTTTTATCAAAATCTGATTTTGCTTTCTCAAGTATCGTTTCAAATGCTGTGTAGTGTTTTGCAAGTTTTCCCTCCATTCTTTAGTACCATTGTACTTTCTAACTCTTCAAATTGATTAACTCACTATGTAAGATAACATAACTCAAATATGATTAATTAGCCTATTCTGTTTAAACATATTATAATCTTAGTAATCAACGTAAACATTGAACCTACATTTAAATATTGCGCCATTTTGTAGTCCTTAACAGGGAAGTCTTAGACCACTTAAAACATTCCGACTTGGAAACTGAATATTTTGTTAAAAAGCTAAGCATGTTATTTGAGGTGTTCTGTTTCATAGTAATACTACTATATAAATTATTTTCTCTTTGTTTATAAACGTAATCAGATACAATGTAGGTTATAGAAGCCATTATGGCTTGAATTTTATGTTCTAAATTTACTTTCTGTTATACTGATCAACAATAGATAAGCCTTGTATGTGTGGATTAGTATTCCATTTTAAAATATCTTTTGGCTTGTTTATTACTAAATTAATACTTTAGAGCAGTTGTCATTAGCTCGGAAAAAACCTTTGTTTTAAAAATATTATTTTTATTTTGTTCGTAATTTTTCTCACAATAACGTATTATTTATATTGAGTTGAAGCATCTAATTGTTCCAAAAAAAACTCCTCATTATACAGAATATTGACCACAATTACGCGCAAAATTTCAATAGTCTTCCGTGCGTCCGTTGAAAGACGGGGATTTTTCTGATTTCGTCCTCAGGATTTGTCCCGTCCAGTTTCAATGGTTTGCCGTCAAATTGTTTGGAAGTAGAAGAGAAGTAAGCTGCAGTGTGTAAGCGTGGCAATGCAAGTTACGACTTTTGTTTGACTCGAAGAAAGACGGCCCCGAACTCCCCGAGGGATGTAATGTGAGGAGTGTTGCTAACCTAACGATTTTGTTGAAATACGACTTAGAATGATTTAGTGTGAAAAACATCACTGTAGTACCCACCAATGCCGTCTATGCACATTATAACTTGCGCAGTACCTGCCATGTCAGTGAATTGGGATTAGCATCATAATGATGAACATAACGACCCTATCCAGTGACCAGGTGGTCCGAGAAGTTAGGCACGTATAGCAGATGGCTGCCGTTAACGGGAAGGCTATATTCAAATCTCGGTCGGGACCACTGGGACTAAATTTTTACATATGGGATCCACCACTATGGCTTTTTCATCTTCTCTTGACTTAAAAGTGGGTGCACTTCTTCTAAGCTATCCTCCTCACCCTTATCCCTAGGATTAGGCACTTAATGTCCCTTGTGTAAACTACACCATCTGAAAATATAAAAACTATATTAAAAAATAAATCAAAAACAAATAAGGATATCGCATTTTTATAATCTCTTAACGAAATACTGACAAGAATACATCAGTAAAGTGCAAAAGTAACTTTTCTTGTATGATGAATGTATATATCGATATGAATCTATATTACAATATAACATAATTATATCTCACCTTATTTGAACACTAACACGGGTTAGTGCATGTGTAGATAGCTGCAATCAATCAACGAATTTTGTGTTCCTTCCATTAAACTTAAATGGTTTCAATACAACCAACAAGCTGTCCATTAAATATGATACAAATATTATCAAATTTTACCCGCTTTGATGTTCTATTGATCTAATACGTCACTCTCGAAATAAACTAGACTGCCAATGACGGAAAAATTGGGTGGGATTCGATTCCCGGTAAAATATTTCCTAAATATTTATTTACCATTCTCCATCCACGCAAATGCGGGTATACCTCCTCTGAATTCAACCTTACCCATCCCTAACACATTGGCGTAATTAGTACACGGATAGCCCAAATGGGAAGTGAGATGCGGTGCTGAATTATATAAATAATAGTTACATATTTTTAACTGGTTACATTCCCATGCTAAATGAGCCAGCCGGTGCTCAAACCCGGTTCCACATAATTAGAGTCTAGGACGTTCCTCCCCCTTAACCACGAATACCTCCGCTGCTACGAGTAATATTTCATGAACGCGTGAGGTAGAGTTTATCAGATAGCAAGAAATAATTAACTACCTTTATTGTTTTGATAAGAGAGCGATGAATGGGGGATCATAATGAAGAACTGTTACACAATAACTCTCGGTTGCATTTCGAAATGAATATCACGATCATGACGGATTGTTGGGCACGTCCCTGTTTCAAGTAATGCTGCAAGAATCAATCAATTAATAAATCAATCGAACAGGAGTGATTTCATCCACAGCGGATGGTAATATAATATTTTTTTTCTAGCACCGAGTTTCAGGTTATACGCTTACTAATTGCGCCAATGAGCTAGGGATGAGGAAGGTCTATTTTTAGAGGAAGTGTAACCATATTTGCATAAAAGGAAAGTGGAAAACCATTTAGGGACAACTATCTTCAGTGTACCCGACCAGAATTCTAGCCCCGATCTCCCCATCCTCGGCAATCCAGTTTATCGCAAAAGTGACGCCTTAGACCATGCGACCACTGAAGTAGGTATCTTCTTCTTAAGTCAACCACTCTAAGGTTGGTTTGATGTAGTTTTTATCCGTCCGGCACTGGGCATGCACTCAGTCCTTCGGCTGGTTAGTGCTGCTTGCACCATCTGGTATGAATCCCATGTACTAGGGGAGTTCAGGAAGTGTGGGGGGGTTCCCGTTGTCTTCAACACTGAATTTCTATGAGCAAGCGTTAAGGGTCCTACCAATTTTTCTCAGAAAGGAATTTTAATATCCCTTCCAGGACTCATTTACATGCCACGATTGACATGGGACCGATAGCTTTACCTCCCCTTCGAAGGATTTGGAGACGGGTAACCTTAAGCCTTTATTAGAACACATTGTGAGATGAAATGGAGGACCTACAGCTTAACGTAGAATCCGAACCATGGTGGAGACCTGGAATTCCCCACATTCACAAGATGTCTTATCAGAGGTGAAGGAAGGGTTTGGTAATCAGATAAATCTTTGCCAGGACCGAGGATTGAACCCCGGACGCCAGCATAGAAGTCTAACACCTTACCCCTAGACCGCCAGGTCACCAATGTTGTAAAGAATGACTAACTAAAGCTTTGTCTAGTAAAAGTACGGACGATTGTCGTGGCACATATCGCCAAGGGCGGGCTGTGTTTGGCTCATGTGACTGACTCCCACGCTTGCCACTGACCTCTGGCAGCAAGCAGGCTATTTGGGAGAATCGATGTCTAATAAGGGATGTGAAAAAAGTATCGATACTTTACTAATATTGATATTTTCCTTTCGATACTAGTAATTTTTTTACTCGATACCTTTTTTCCGATATTTGTACTCATACTCCGGTATCGGATCGGTGTCGAATGAAACAACTTTTTCGTTATCTTCACTCATGCTGTGATTAAATGTTTACTAGGGTGGACTGTGGAGGAAGAATAAATTACATTATTTCTCGATTGTCACTAATTTTCTGCATGACAAGCAAGAAGTAACTCTAGCATTCAATTTCTTTTAACTCATTATAATTCATAGCTGTACTTTCATCTTTGTTTATCGATACAGCCTGATGCCTGACCATGTGACCAGTATACCACTACGCCTTCCTTAAATTAAATTATTATTATTAGATAAAATACATTTTTACAGATTAAAATGTCGATACCAATACTTACTGTTATCGATACTTTTCTTTCGATACAAGTACGATATCGATATTTTTCATCTGATATTTTTAATGAGTACAATATTGATACTTTTCTTTCGGTGCAACATCCCTAGGTCTAATGATACATTTTCATTTTATTTTAAAATTGTCTACTTTACTTTAGAATGTATCATACTGAAAAAGAAGGATGTAAGATTCCATTTAATACCTTCTGGACCAAAAAATGAGAAATAATAATAAAAATTTGGCTCAATCGAATATCAAGATTGAACTGGGAGCCGGGAAAAATACTCGGGGCTTTTTCGTTTAAGTTCTAACTTATAACTGATTTTGATTTGGGTTTAGTGTAGGACCTACTTAATCATATAGCGTGACTGTTTTAATTGTACTATTTGTTTTATTTGTGTGTCATGATAAGACACAAATAAATAAGTATTAAATTTAATTGGCTTGTAACAGAAAATCAAAATTAAAATAAATAGCGGGTATAAAAATAAATATTTACTGCACGATATTTATAATAATTATTTTTATAGTGAATATGTTTTGTTTCTTAGTTTATGTTCAACTTACTTGTAGACTTAAATAAATGATTAACGGTCACATCAAAAGTTGTAAAGACCACGTTTTGCTATGTCATTTATCCCGAAAGTGTATAGACATTTTTTGTTAATGTTTTCATTTATTTTATGTCACTGCTCTCAATTCTCAATGTGGCAAAGTGAGCTCTTATGTATGATCAGTCAACAGTATATTGTTTGCAAAGACTGTACTTTATGTTATGTTATTGATCATAACAATGTCTTTAAGTTTTTTGCTAAGGCGGGATGGAAGTGGACGCGAGAAAAAGCGAGTGTTTTTCAAGTTTTAATAGTAAAACATATTTTAGCCAAAATAAGTTTTGTTATAAAAACTGTCTTTTCTCACGGCCCCCTATAACTCAACTTAAAATGTACTTTTTGTTTTATCATTATCTCAATACTATGTTGTTTATCAAGAGGAGAATTTTTAAATAACTAGAAATGTGTAATTTATTTAATTTATCGCGTACGCCCATCTATAATCAAACGAATGCGGTGAATGAATCTCTACCAACTTGATAATTGTAATGTATTATTTATATAGGCCTTTAGTGTTTACATGTTTTATAACACAAAAATCAATCTATACGCAAGCTTTTATGGTTAATTGTATGAACTAGGCAATCACAATTTTACCTTAACTTAATCATTCTTACATATTTCTATTTCAAATAAAGTACCATTTAAACCATGCCAATGTTTTTGTTATAAGCCAAGCTGTGTGGAACTATATAGGGCTAGCAGAGCACATCTGACGGCCAATTATGATGGAAATACTTAATATTTGGAGTTTCAATTGAAATGGAAAATGTAAAGCTTAGTATAGTAACCAGAGTTTTAGGAAAAGGGCGTTTAATTATTTGTACTAAAACATTTATTTTTTCTATTAATTAACAACTAATAAACATTTTAGGCACATGCACATTACATATTACTTTTATTGTGAACGAGCCTTTTTATTTGATTTTTTTGTATTAAAATTATAAATTTGTTAATCAAAATTGTTTTTTTATTATAATCCCTATTTTTATTATTATTATAATTATTAGATAAAATTATTTTTTATAAACTAGCAGGCGGTGACCTGGCGGTCTAGGGGTAAGGTGTCAAACTTCTATGCTGGCGGCCGGGGTTCAATCCTCGGTCCCGGCACATATTTATCTGATTACCAAACCCTTCCTTCACCTCTGACAAGACATATTGTGAATGTGGGGAATGCCAGGTCTCCACCGTGGTTCGGATTCCACGTTAAACTGTAGGTCCTCCATTTCATCTCACAATCACCCTACCATTACACATTAGCGTAAGTGCGTATAACCCGAACGGGTAGTAAGAAGCGGTGCTAATAATAATAATAATAATAATAATAATAATAATAATAATAATAATAATAATAATATAAACTAGCAGTATTTTTATTGGAATTGTTATTAAAATTATTTTAAATAAAAATCTTGATTAGTTAAAATTATTAAATTGATATTTGAAGGAGCTCTAAGACCCGCCTTGGTGGCGTAGTTGGCTAACGCGCTAGTCGTGTTGAGCTCGACAGCTGAGGACGGGGAGATCAAGGTTCGAATCTCGGTCGGGTGAACTGGGGGTGGTTTTTCCTAAATGGTTTTCCACTTTCTCTCCACGCAAATGCGGGTTCACTTCCTCTAATTCAACTTTCCCAATCCCTAATCCATTAGAGTAATTAGTACTTAAAGCGTATAACCCGAACAGGTAGTAAGACGCGGTGCTAAATATTATTATTATTAAGGAGCTCTAAGAAAACCAATCGCCCCCTTCGACAACAAGGCCTGGATGGTATTTCTGGTTCGAGAGAATTTGTATTATTATCTCGCATACTCGTTAGTACGCTAATAGCTTTATAGCGTTAAATAAGTAACAATAAGTTCTTAATTTAAAATTTTAAAGGATTCAAGATTGAACATAGTTTATTACCTGTGACGGGGAAGATTCTGGAGTTAGAATCTCGGCTGGATGCACCGGGGCAGATTTTCCACGAGTGATATTTCTCGTGGGTTTTCCCATCCTCTTTCCACGCGAATTTATGTGCCCCTCATAAAACTACCTTCCACGTATTTATATTAAATTGTCAGTAGATCTTGTGTATAACTTAAATATATTGGATTGACATGAAATCTTCCCTGACCAGATTGAGCGCGTCAGATTACTCGCCAATCCAAATAACGAAGCTTGTTGAACCAGCGTCTCATCGTTTCCACTCTCTTTCTCTCTATTTCTCTCCGGATCTTGATTGAGACTCCACGTTGTCGAAACAGAGCTGGCAATATAGAACTCTCTATTGGCACACATCCATTCTAACGACCGTCTCTTATTGCTGTGACGTCGGCTCAAACTTGCAATATCACACGCAATTCAAGATGGAGTCGGCCCACTCGTACTTTCAGACATGACACAAAAACAACACATTTTAGAATTAATTAATAACAAGTCTTATTGAATCGAAATATATCAGGTCAAAACAAATTTAAATTCAAATTCTGGAGAGTTTGAAAATATATTCAAATACTTAAGGAAGTAGATAGCTAATTTATCTAATGGAGGTCTGATAGAAAATGTTACAATAGCAGACCCCTCAATGCTTTCTCTTTCTACGCCCTTGTAAAATACCGGTATATAATTCTTTTTTAAAAAATCAAACGTTTAACATAAGCTATGATTAATTATAGTATATAATCGCACACTTCTAGTGAACGCCAAAGCGTGGTTTTAAGGCACATATACACAAGAGTTATTACTTATTAGCAAACTCCAAAGCCTTTCTCGTCGTTTATGATAAAGATAGATCAACCTCGCCGGGATTCAAACCAAAACTCTTTCAGATAGGAGGCCAACGTTTTAAGTCATAATCCTTAGTGATATTACCCACCATTTTGGTAGGAATAACTGTTTAAGGTAAGTATCTAAGCTATTAAAACAATTTTAATATATTCATACTTCGAGTAATACGAGTATTATCTTCAGCTGTCCCTTTTTATAGATATTATCAATACCTATGAAGTAACCATATTAATATGGTGGAATATTATCGATGTTGACTGTAAAAAATATGTTTGTATTTTCTAAACTGTTCGTCCAACCAAAATCAGGCTATACATATTGTCGGTTCATAAAATATTATTTTAAATATTACATTTTATATTTGTACATAACAATGAACAAAATTTAGCCTAGTTGTATTTTTTAAATTCGAAGTCGAAAGTTTGACTTGTGTGTGTAACACGACGAGTTAGGCTAGTCTTTCAGGCACGCCGTTTATAGCTCTACTCTACTGAGCTATGGAGTACCGTTCAACATTTTCTTACGTGTTCACTTATATTTAGTTTAATTATGATGTGTTACAAGCTACGACTAATTTACTGCAATTAATTAAGTGATTGCTGTGAAGAGTGAAACAGAACGTAAGAGGTTGTGAGACATATACAAAGAGAAAATGATGAATGCAAAGAAAGTAGTAAAGGAGACTAAAGAGCAAATGAGATTAAAAGAAGAAGGAAAAATTCAGAATTATTTTGAAGGAAATAATAAGCGGTTCTGGAAGTGGATAAAGAGAACGAAACAATGAGTGCAAGGAAAGAACTATGGCATTCAGAATGAATGTGGTGAGATGATCTGGGATGAAAGCAGTGTAAGAGAGTGATGGAGGGAGTATTTTGAGCAATCAAATAGCGAAAACGCAGATAAAGTAGCAGAAAATAGGTAAAATGTTATGATCAGTGAAAGAATAAATGAAAATGAGGTGTTAAACGATATGAAAGTGTTAAATAATGGCAAAACTGCGGGTGTAGATGGGATCATAAGTGAAATGCTTAAGTTTGGGGGCATGGTACTACCTTCCAGATTGTGTGTGCTGTGGTTTCGAATGTTACTAACGTCTGGAAGAATGCTGTCTCTGTTCCTTTGTGCAAAGGACGTAATTGTGAATCTAATAAATAAAGGCCATTAAGTTTGTTGAGTATTGTAGGCAAAGTTTTTGAGATTTTAATTGAGAGGGTGCGTGAAAAATCTGCGGACAAGATTTGGGGTGTTCAATATGGTTTCACGCCAGGTCGAGGTTACATTGGCCAGATATTTGCATGGCAAAAAGTGATTGAATGATGCATGTCAGTAAGAAAGAAAGTTTATTGTGCATTTGTTGATCTGGAGAATGTGTACGATCGGGTGAATAGAGTATGCTTTGGAATGTTCTTAGAGAGTATGGTAATGACGCATGATTAGTAAATGCATTTATGAGGGTGTAGGAAGGAGGTAATTCATGCCTTAGGGTGGATTGAGTCCAAGCGAATGGTTTGATATTGTAAAGGGTGCTAGACAAGGTTGTGTTATGTCGCCATGATTGTTTAATGTATTCATGGATAAGTGTGTGAGGGATGCTTGTGAGCACTTGGTCGGTGTACAAATGGACAATTTGAATGTGAGAGTGCTCTTATATGCAGATGATGCTGTATCAATGGCTGAGAATTAAAGATACTTTCAGAATTCATTAAATAGTTTGAATGTGGCGACAGACTGAATGGGTCTTCGTATAAATGTCTCCAAAATTTAGGTGATAGTTTTTGATAAGGACGGGTCAGGGAATGCTTGTCAACTTAGAGTAAATGGAAAAGTTTTAGAACAAGTGAATTATTTGGTGTATCTGGGCAGAATGTTCTGTAAAAATGAAAGGATGGATGGTGAAATCGACAAACGGGTGAATGCATCTTGAAGAGTAATTGGGTGTATGGGGACTATTGCCAAGAATGATAAGTATTGAAAGAGGTAAGGATGGAAGTTTATAAAATATGTTGACGCTAACATTGTTTTATAGATGTGAAGCGTGTGTTTGTCAGGAGAAACACAAGAGTAAGATGAATAATATTGAAATGAGATATCTAAGAAATGTATGTGGGAAAACTCAGTAACAGAGTCAATAATGTATGGGTGCTGAAAGATTGTGGTTTTAACGCGAATTTAATGGGTCAATGTGAAATAAGCGTGTTGCGTTGGTTTGGGCATGTTGAGAGACTGAATATGGATCGAGTGACGAAGCAAATAGATGAAAGTAGTGGGTGGATCAAAAGGAAGAGGAAGGCCATGTAAGACGTGGCTAAATGTTTTAGAAGAATGTGCGAAAAAAAAGATCATCATTAAGAGTTTTAAGAATAAAAGATCATGTATGACCCGGTGTATGAATGTTATTGAAGTGAAGGGAGTATGCAAGGAAGGGGAAATGTGGAAAAAGTTAGTGAGGATGGATTAAGTACGAGGTTGGTGTTTTTTTTAGCTATATGCACAGTTTCTTGCCTACCCCNACCGATATTAAAAAAATGTTATCACCATGTGAAGAAAATTAAACTCTGTTTCTACTAAATAATATTTTAACAAAAAATTATTTTGAAATAAAAACTGCAAAAACACTTACTTTTTCTCACGTTCCCTACATCCGCACTTAGAGGGCGAGAGGAAGGAGGTCTATATCAGTTTGATATATATATATATATATATATATATGACACATTAGAAGCATCGCGCTGTATGGAGCAGAAACTTAAACTTTTAGAAAAATGGAAAATACATACTTAGAGAGCTTTGAAATACGGTGCTGGATATTGGAAAAGACTTGAGAAGTTAAGGTGGACAGACACGATGGCAAATAAATTGCTAAGAAGAGTGAATGAGAAGTGAACCATTTTGGTTGTGATTCTTCAGTTCAAAGCAAACTGGATAGGACATATCCTTAGGAGGAACTGACTGTCTTCTGCACGACGTCATAGGAGGAAAGGTTGAGGGGAAGAGGAACTTAGGAAGGACGATTCAAATATTGGGTGACTTGAAGAAAAGAAGACAATGTTGGGAGCTGAAGAGGAGGTAGGGGACAGGGCGCATTATCTGTCTAAATTCCCAGACAAAAGGAATGGACTTGTTGTATGACAGAACGCACAATAATAATATTAATAATAAATATCAATACCTATGAAATGATATTAATAATAGAGTAAAAGGTTATTACTCGTCTCAGAAAAATATGTTGGTACTTTCTTTTAGTTTCTTCCCAATAGATTCCTTCTATAGATTATGTTCTAAGAATATTGTTGTCTGTTTACGAGAGCTGAAAATTCAACATCGACCACTTCGAAGACCAATTTTATTTTTAAGAGCTGACAGAATTACGATATTTGTTTCAAGTGAAACACTTTGATTATTCATTGGATTTGTTTGATTAATTGTCTTAATTAAAACTTTTAACACTACGATTATTAATTTTTATTATTTTTACTTGAAATATTTAACGTAAACTTTATAAATTGAATCATTATATCAGCCACGACTTTGTTGAGCTTAGGGAGTTGATCAACCCCCTCTGAAAGGTTTTTATTTATAGCCCAACCATGTCACGATGTGAAATTTATAAGTGAATCGGAATCACTATAAGGTAAGTTCTATATGCCAATAACATCATCTTTTTTAGAGTATTTGAAAAAAAAGTAATAGTACACTAAAATCTTAGAAATGATGTGCAGTACATATTTTAAAATAATTTAAATACTCTTAATTTGTTTGAAATATTAAAAGGTTATTTCTCTGTGAGCTATACATCTTCGTGAAACCTGAACAGGTAGTAAGACGCAGCTATAACAAAAAAAATTGTTTCTCGTCCTTTCTATAAGCTAATGTTCGTGCAATTGCTTACAATTCACGTTTATCTTCCAATGAGATTGATACATCTGTATTCATTTTATGGGATGAGCAATTAATAAATACTTTTTTATATAGCTTAACCTCTTTTTAATTCTAAGCAAGTAAAAAACTAACACTATAATATGTTTAGCAACCTTTTTCATATACGTTCACCAAAAAGTGGAGAGAAAAATTCCAAACTATGTTTCAAATCTTTATATGAAAAATCCAACTGAATTATTTGATTTCGTTCAAATTAATTATTTTAAATATTTTTTAATACAAGTGTTATACTTTATGGGTGTGTCAAAAGTCCTACGAATGACGTATTGCCCCCTCCTCCCCTAAACTAATGAAGAACATGAGTGGGAGGAAGTTTTTTTTTTCATTGGACTTTCAATATAATATGTGGGCTATTGTTTGTAGAAGGTTGATGAAACAGTGGCAGAATTTCACTCTTGAGTGGCATTTTATTAGAAAAGTGTGTATCAATTAAGTTTTGTTCAATCAATGTGTGTGTGAGAGCAATACGTCAGCCTGTCGAACGTAAACATAGCGAGAAGTGTGGGCTATGATTGGTTGGCAGGAGTTGCCCCACATCTGTCAGAGGACGTGATTGGCTGGTGGAGAATACGTCTGTGTAAACTGACGGAATTGTTGAGTTCGTATAAAACGCCGACTATTGTCCTGCACCATGTCACTTCTTCCTTTTTGTGAGTTACATCGCCAGTATTGTCTCAAACTGTAAGTAGAGAGGTCACGCAGCATATACTAGATCTAGTGAACTTTTGTTTTAAGCTCTTCTTATATTTTAATAAGTACAACCGTTTGATTTCCACAGGTTTCAAAATAAAAAAAATGTGATCGTACAATAATCTATAGTGTAGAATTTTTAAAACAAAAATATACGGGTACAATAATTTTGTTTGGACAAGTTTTTTAATTAAAATGTACGGGTACAACCAATTAGTTTTCATAATTGACCAAATATAAATGTGTTGGTACAATCACCTAGATTGCACAATTTTAAAACTGAGAAAATGTACTGGTGTAATTTGTTTGGTTCATGATTAATTATCAAAATCTCATGCACAATTTCAAAATAAAGGTGATCCCACATCTTATAAATTAAATTATGTTAAAGCTTGGTGCGAAAAAAATATTTAAAATCTATCAGCATGACTAATAATAAATATAATCTAATAAATTAATCAAAATCATTTGAATAAAAAAGTAAAACAAGAATAATTATTAGTGATCTAGAGCAAGAGAAAATTTAATTAAATCGTTAAGCTAAATTACCATATAATGTTAAGAGAAAAATGAAAATAAGTTAAATGTCTACGAGGTTTAATTAATAATAAATAGCACAAAACTACTTTTTTTTTGTTAAAAACCTAAGAAAACCCGAAAAAGATGAAAATATTTGAAATGTTTTTATATTTTCACATTAATTACATCAAACGTGTTTATTTTTATTTTCAGTGTTTTTAAAAATGGGTGAGCCCCCTTTTTTTCGATTCCTACAAGAATTGTCCATTTGTTCAAAAGGTCTTCAATTTATTTTAATGTTAGGATTTTATTTTATTTTTGCCCTCGTCTCGCCCGGGTTGAACTCATTTAATATCGCTAGTAGGGTAGGGATGAGGACGGTAAAATTGATAGGAAACGTAACAGCATTTGCGCGTAACAAAATCCACCCTCAATACAACCTACTTATATTCGAACCTCGAACTCCCCGTTCACTGTTATACAAGACTAAATGATCTTGAAGTTTAGTCCGCGTGCCTCTAGGTTTGAGTTATTAGAAATAATAATAGATACACCTTTATTTTATCACCGTGTTTTACCTACTACGTACTCAGGTTATACGCATATATGATAATTATTCTAATGGGGCAAGGATCCGGAAGGAAGCATTTTAGAGGTAATTTACCCGCATTTGCATGGGAGTAGAGTGGGAAACCATTTAGTAAAAAAAACCTCAGTAGACCCGACTGGGACTCGAACCCATATTTCCCCGTCATTGGCAGGCCAGTCTAACACCTTAGATCATTTACCAATAAGGACTGCACATTTTAGTAACAGTTTTGGTTAATGAACTTACTTCCCAGTCAGTTTTCAAATGAATTAATTCGACCCGATTCGTCAGTCACGTGGTCTAACGCGCTACTCTCGTGTTGGACTAAATTGCCGAAGACGGGGAGATCGGGGCTCAATTCCGGTCGGGTGCACAGAGGTTTTATTCCTAAATGGCTTTCCACTCTTCTTCCACGCAAATGTGGGTGTACTTCCTTTCAATTAAAGCTTACTAATCCCTAAACCATTAGTGTACTTAGTACATAGGCGTATGAGTCGAACGGGGAGTAAGACGCGGCGCTAAAATAATTTATTTGAAATGTTGAGAAGTTAAGATTGCATGGGCTTGTTACATAAATCAGCGTTTTTCAAACTGTGCTCCGCGGAGCTATTGGTCTTCGCCATGAGGTAGTTTTATAATATTATTTGTTTGTTTTTCCCACTTTAAAATAGCACTAGAAACTAGGCTATCCAATTATTATTATTTTTCAAATCTAAACCAAGGACTTTTGCCAGGTCATGTGGTGTTTTCCGTTTCTTTAATAACTGTAAAATTTAACAGTAACTATTGAATGTTCATAATATTAGTGCGAATAATTTTTTGAGGATTTCAGTATGTACTTTTTCCGGTGCAATAACTCCTTCAATCTAAAATGTTTGGGAGTCCTTGAATAAATAATACTCGGGGCGTGGCTCATTGGTTGTTGCAAGACATGGTGAGCCGTACCAGAAAACTGTTCCCTCCCATTCATTATTATTATTATTGGTAGCACCGCGTCTTACTACCCATTCGGGTTATACGCACTTACGCTAATGTGTAATGATAGGGTGAGTGTGAGATGAAATGGAGGACCTACAGTTTAGCGTGGAATCCAAACCACGGTGGAGGCCTGGCATTCCTCACATTCACAAGATGTCTTGTCAGAGGTGAAGGAAGGGTTTGGTAAACAGATAAATCTTTGCCGGGACCGAGGATTGAACCCCGGTCGCCAGCATAGAAGTCTGACACCTTACCCCTAGACCACCAGGTCACCCCCTCCCATTCAATATCAAACTTGATCTTTAAATCTAATAAACATACATTTGTAATTAAATCATTTTGCGTGTGGTTGATACGATGGATAGGGAGAAAGAGGCAACATTTTACTAGTACACTCCGTCAAGAATTGCTTGGCATGTAAACAACCCACGAATCACACCTGATAATGTCTAAGGCCACAGCTGGAGGGAAATGAATTTTAAGTAAATGCACCAAAATTCCGCTGCAGTATGGATGGTAGTAACAGTGGTTGTGTACTTTTAAAGATATCTTATTAAAGCAACACTGGTTGTATACTTATTAAGATATCTTATTAAAGCAACAGTGCTCGTATACTTATTAAGATATCTTATTAAAGCAACAGTGCTCGTATACTTATTAATATAGCTTATTAAAGCAACAGTGGTTGTGTACTTATTAATATAGCTTATTAAAGCAACAGTGGTTGTGTACTTATTAAGATACCTTATTAAAGCAACACTAGTTGTATACTTATTAAGATTTATTATTAAAGCAACAGTGCTCGTATACTTAATAAGATATCTTATTAAAGCAACAGTGCTCGTATACTTATTAAGATATCTTATTAAAGTAACAGTGGTTATACTTATAAATATAGCTTATTAAAGCAACAGCGGTTGTGTACTTATTAAGATATTTTATTAAAGCAACACTAGTTGTATACTTATTAAGATTTATTATTAAAGCAACAATGGTTATACTTATTAAGATATATTATTAAAGCAACAGTGGTTGTGTACTTATTAAGATATCTTATTATAGCAACACTGGTTGTGTACTTATTAAGATGTGTTATTAAAGTAACAGTGGCTGTATACTTATTAAGATATCTTATTATAGCAACACTGGTTGTGTACTTATTACTGATATCTTATTATAGCAACACTGGTTGTGTACTTATTAAGATGTGCTATTAAAGTAACAGTGGCTGTGTACTTATTAAGATATCTTATTATAGCAACACTGGTTGTGTACTTATTAAGATATCTTATTATAGCAACACTGGTTGTGTACTTATTAAGATATCTTATTATAGCAACACTGGTTGTGTACTTATTAAGATATCTTATTATAGCAACACTGGTTGTGTACTTATTAAGATGTGTTATTAAAGTAACAGTGGCTGTGTACTTATTAAGATATCTTATTATAGCAACACTGGTTGTGTACTTATTACGATATCTTATTATAGCAACACTGGTTGTGTACTTATTAAGATGTGCTATTAAAGTAACAGTGGCTGTGAACTTATTAAGATATCTTATTATAGCAACACTGGTTGTGTACTAATTAAGATGTGTTATTAAAGTAACAGTGGTTGTGTACTTATTAAGATATCTTATTAAAGCAACACTGGCTGTATACTTATTAAGATATATTATTAAAGTAACAGTGGTTATACTTATTAATATAGCTTATTAAAGGAACACTGTTTATATCCTTGCTAAGATATCTTATTATAGCAACAATGGTTGTATCCTAAATCATTTGGCTTAAATTACTATCTAACGCTCAATATACTTGAGTTGTTGGAACTACTTATGCCTTGTAGAATCACATTGATTTCAAGATCCTGGTAAAGGCACAAACACTATTTGTCCCACTAATTAAATGCCATTGTCAATTATTAAAATACCCTTTATAAAGCAGTTGCTTCATCTCGAACTGATGATGATAAGTATATTTTAAAAACATGAAATGTTGGCTTTAATGCCATTTTTGTACAGAAATACTCTCAAGAGTTTTAGAACCAAAGTTGTATCTGTTTACATTTAATTACGCAGCGTGAAGTGTTGACCCTTATCTGTCTCCATATTTTCACGCACCTCAAGATAAAACTTCACGATACCACAACAACATTTGTTCAACAGGGTTGACTGAACACTGAACACTGAACACACTTGTTTAGTTTGATGCTGGATTACTACAATTATGTTTAAGATTATTGTAATCATTATCATATTAAGTTGAAAGATATGACAGGATTTTCTGTCGTAGCTGGTTCGCCCTAATCTGGCTATTTATTACATTTAAAAAGCGAAATATAAGTTAAGACTTAGATATTATTATTTTGAAATTATGAAGATATGAGTTCATTTCTTTTAATTAAAAATATTTACTGATGATAAGCTTTCATATTATACAGACACTAAATATTATTTAAACAGTTGAAAAGCATTTTCCTTAAACAAAGTTTTCATAACATTTAAAATATTACATTGGCTCAGTAACTAGATATTTACTTTAGTCAAAATAGTCAAATAATCATTTATATATTATGATTAAAATTTGAATACAATAGTCACTCAATACAAAAGTGAAAAAATGAAAAAGTGTAAAACTTATTAGAATAACAAGTTAAAACGAAGTTAACACCATCAGTAGAAAGTTTTGTTTACAATGTGTATGGATTGAAAGTTAATTATATTTATGAAAAGGTTTATTCATGTCTAAGTATTATTTGCATTAACGTTCCATTACTCCTTTGAGCATTCCAGATTAGGTGGAGAAACATGGAGGCTTAATTGTCCGACATGTTTCAGTACTCATACACGTACCATATTAACGGAAAATCGTCGTAGATTGAGACACGAGGTGTTAACATCTTCTAGTCGTACAAACACCTCGTGTTTCAACCTACGACGATGTGTAGAGTTGATTTATATATTCCATTGAAAAACACTGACTAAATGCTAATAATTATAATATCAAACAAGTGTGAGATATTCAAATGTCATACTAATAATAATTAATGGGTTGATATTTTTGCTACACTAAAATAAATCAATAAAGCTATTTGTCCATGAAATATTTAGAGGAAATTTTAGCCACTATGATTTATGTTTGGAAAAAAAATATTGTTTAAGGTATTTTTTGAAATTTTAAGTTTATAATTTCAAGCATATTTATTTTCATATATATTAAGGGCATTAACCTCTGAATTTTAGCTATGAATGTGCTAGCACGTTATTTTCAATATTATTAAAGTATTATACACCGTTCTATCTCATAGCCTTTCATCCTTTAGGAATTGGATTACTTACTAGTATTTTTTTTAATGAATTTTTTTCAATAAGTTATAAGAATTATTCATTTCAACTTGTTTATTTATTTGAGGTATTTAACTTTCCGTACTCAGTGATTATGTCAGCATATGACTTATAGACTAACTTAAACTAAGAATGGACACAGCATCCAGCCTCCGGCCGTTAATTCATCACTGTGAGGTGGGTAACCCACATTTCACCAATTATAGATTTTTTTTGACCATGCCAGAAATTGATCTCGGGACCCTTAGTTCAGTAGAAAAACACGCTACCGACTGAGCTAAGGTGTCGGATTATTTTTGATTTTAATATACCGTATTATTATTAGCACCGCGTCTTACTACCCGTTCGGGTTATACGCACTTACGCTAATGTGTAATGGTAGGGTGATTGTGAGATGAAATGGAGAACCTACAGTTTAACGTGGAATCCGAACCACGGTGGAGGCCTGGCATTCCCCACATTCACAAGATGTCTTGTCAGAGGTGAAGGAAGGGTTTGGCAATCAGATAAATCTGTGCCGGGACCTAGGATTGAACCCAGGGCCCCAGCACAGAAGTCCGACACCTTACCCCTAGACAACATATAACGTATTCTTTTCTTGTATTTTTAGGTGGAATAATAGTTTTATTTATACATACAAGAAAAGTAGCATCTAATGTAATGTTTTCTTTATCTATATCAATTATTCCCATTTCTTAAAAACATTTTCTTTATTTATGTTACCAGTAATAATGGAATCTCTGTTCTGTTTATAAACATAATCATTTTTAATTTTACTACTTTGTATATTCATAAGTTGATAGTTAACGCAATTTCATTAGTTTTTCTAAGTTACCCTTGCAATGAAACTGTTGTTGATCTCGACACCTACAGTGATAGTATTGTTGTCCAGGCGACTCCAGTAAGATGCAGTTCGGTCGGGAAGTGTCCTTAATGGTGGCTGCGATGCTGGTTGCTATGGCAACAACAACTCCAGTTGAGACCACTCAAGACCTGGTCGACAGGTAACGAACGCATGTCACAATACTACCAATACAATCTTTCCGTTGTGGCGGATGGTGAAAGCGATAGACGATTTAAAATAATTGTTGTTGCAAACTTGATTTGTTGTTACGTACGCCACCTGTCTGAATGAGAAACCCCACGCCCCCTCCCCCCACATACACACACACACACACACACACACACACACTGCAGTATTTATTATAGTATTGCAAGTTTTAAGCATCAAAACCACTAAAACAATCCACGATTATCTTAAAATATTACCTTGTCAACCTGTTGAAAATGATTTTGTTTAAATTTATGTTTATCAACATTTACCTTAATCTAAGAATAATTGCGGTATTTCTTGTCAAACGTCGCTGAAATTGTGCTAATTTTGACCTTTCCTATTTTATTTGTTTGAGTATCAAACTTAAAATGTAAATATTTAACACTCCATGGGCATGAGAATACCCTTTGTTTTCACTATGGCGTAAGCTCTATTTTAAAATAAAATTTCGGAGCGTCTTCAACGCATCTCAGCACTCCGGTAGGCGGTTTCCTTAAGGGCCTTGCTTACATTACGTAAGGGCTTAGGTGGGTTTGAAGGGTCAGCATTTTCTTCCGTTTTCTTACGTTGGAAGAAGGGCCAGAATCCATCTTACGTAAAGTATTTGTTTTATCAATGTTTATAGTGAGACAATATCTCTCTTTTTTTTTGTCATAAAATAAATATATTCATTATGAAAGCTCACTTATATTTCATTTACTTACTGCAATTATAGTATTTTAAAATTTCATATCACTCGCTTTGTTACCAATCATTGTGTCTAAAAGCGTATAACCCGAATGGGTCGAAAGATGCAGTGCTAAAAAGATATGTCTAGAAAATAATTAAACTATTAAAGTAATCGAGTTTAACAAATAGCAAAAAAAAATATATATATATATATATATATATGTAAGATAGAGGGGGAGGGGTGTGACGGAAAATCTTATGATCCGTTACGTTAGGGGAGAGGAGGGGTTGAAAATCATGGGGGTGGGGGAGGATTACTTAATTTAGGACTCCCCGTCCCCCTTAGGAAGAAAGTGCATTCATTGCTCATAGTACCTCAGTCCGAATGTAATCTGAAAAAGACGTGTTTGTTTCAATGTGATTCCAACTGTGGGCTACTGCAGAGCTCTTGATAGTTTTAATATCACTGCGCTGTGCTCTTGTACCTAGTGGTGGTATCACTTCGATGGAGTACGCTAGAGATTGGTGAATAGGATGAGAACATGATAGCTTTTTTGGTATAACGGTCGCGTATAGACGAAGGACCAGTGCTCAAATCCCTATATTGGTATTATTTTTCTTAGTAAATAACTGCATATTGTTAGGAGATATAGTTTGGTTACAATCCCTGAACAACCCATCAGGAATTCTACAGTCTAGTTTTCATAGGAAGGGCCTTTTGAAAAATACAAACATATTTGGTTTCGCTCAACATTGATAAAATCTGACTGTATGGTTAGTGTTTATTTTATAAATACATGGAAATATGTTCAAGAAACTTTCCTAGTTGTCATATAAGGCTTTTCTAGCGAAAATTGGACCGTAAGTGGGGTTTCAGTGATGATTATTCTGACGGACCAGTTGTTACTTATTTTATTGTTTTATTGCACAGTATTGAAGAGGAAGCAGGGAGGAGTGTCTGAATTGCATATCAAGATATATATTTTACAAATTATATTTATTTTTATTAAATTCAATCAACGCAAAAATGATTCAATATAACACACAATATTTGTAGATCACATTACATATATTTTATATATATATTCGATCCTTCAAAATATAAAGCCCCATTTACATGCCACGCTATGTAGACAGTGGCTCGAATAGAATCTATTAATTGTGATATATACTGGTATTTTTTCATTGTGCATACATATGTATAAAACTTCATGACGTCGTATATGTTTTTTTGTGTATAAACGTATATGTGTGAGGGTATTAAAGTCATTTATAGATACGTTAAATGTAGGACCTGATCTATTATGAAGCTTTATTACTAGTCCAAACTATCCCTACTTTCATCCTCGCTGCATAATTGCAGACACTGAGAAAATTTTGATCAAGTGGTGACAAATATTAAAATAATTTCAATATCAGTTCCAGTTTTAATCAATTTTCTTTGCTATGGTTTTGTGCCAGTGTGTTAGATATTAGTGACTTGACCTAGCTAACAAAATGTAATATGACGAGTAGGGTGAATTCTAAACAAATACATAAATAATTTCCTGATGAGGACGGGAAATCACATTGTAGATGAACTAGCGTCCTTAATTCCCTCAAATTATTATCGAATCCAGGTCTCCCAGGTCAAAGGCAAGAATACTCTTATGGCCTAAATGTTTGGTGTTTTCCATTAATAAGGGCCGATTTAAACATAAAATATGGGTGTTTATAAGTCTTTTATTCAATCATTACTCGTGACTATAGTTACAAAGAAGGGCAAGATGTTTGTATAATACAACTTCCCATTTATCTATCAGATATATATATATATATATATATATATATATTATTTTACAAAATAATAATAATAATAATGAAGATTAATGGAAAGGTGTTTTTGTAATATCAAAATAAATAGTATTTAAAAAAAGTGTAACTCTTTGTCTATGAAGGATTTTCAGGAAACTTTAGCCTTCACGAGGAATATTGTTTTCTTTTTAAGATAATTATATATTTAGGCTATATTTTGACATCTTAAGGGAATATTTCATGCTTATTTCACGTTTATTAAGGGCCTAAACCATTCAAACCTAGTTTTTATCATTATTATTTAGCACCGCGTCTTACTACCCGTTTGGGTTATACGCTTTAAGTACTAATTACGCTCATGGATTAGGAATTGGGAAGGTCGAATTAGATTAAGTGAACTCGCATTTGCGTGGAGGAAGAGTTGAAAACCATTTAGGAAAAACAACCCCCAGTTCACCCGACCGAGATTCGAACCTCGATCTCCCCGTCCTCAGCAGTCAAGCTTAACACGACTAGTGCGTTAGCCGACTACGCCACTGAGGCGGGTCTCAAACCTAGTTATTTAATGTACAGATCATCCTTCTCGATACTTTGTACCATATTTTTATCTGTGATATACTGTGTTGTTTTGTATTTGTATTGTATTGTGTTGTATTGTATTGTATTGTATTGTGCTGTGTTGTACTGTCCTTCGTTGATCCTGTGGCAGTCACATGAGGAACTTGCAGCAGAACAGAAGAATCGTCCAGATGCTGAGAGATCTGCTTGTTCAACTGGATGGAGACATGGAGACAGTTCAGTAAGTTAATTATATATTATATTTTACCCACTTTATGTTTACCCCAACTCCCCCAAAAATTGATTTTGATTAGCTTCCAGCCCAACCTCATCCATGGTCCAGATCACTGCACTTCAGACAATAGCCGATAAGTTTTGGTTCAACTCTCGGTGGGGTAGAAACTTTAGACTTCATATGGTGCGAAATCATACAGAGTTTTTACTTTTTGGAGTTAACTAGATACGAACAAATATCCCAGGTGCTAGTAATATAACTCTACCTCCACTGAACGTACATTAAAACAAAAAATTAACTGAAATAATAAATTCAATTATGGTTTACCTCATTTCCCATCTTTTAACCACGTGACTATTCAGATCCACCCGACGTAAAATATACAGTCTTAAAGGTGAACCTTCAACTAGGGATGTGGTATGGAAAGAAAAGTATCGATACTGTACTCATTTAAAGTATCGGAAGAAAAGTATCGATATAAGTAAGTATCGGTATCGAAATTTTAATCTGGAAAAATATTTTTTTATCATTATTTCAACTTTTGCATAATAATAATAATATTTTCATATTAATTTTTATTTAAATAGTGAAAAGTATAATGATTTAACCATATTATATTAAATATATATCTAAATATCTATCGCGTCTATGCTATGTGTTGGATCTTGGAAGGTTTGATAGATAGTATTGTATAACGAGTATTATAAAAGGTTTTACCACAACATCTTTAAAAATGTATATGAAAATGTAACTGATGGAAAGTTATTTAATAGCCAAATATGATAAATAATATATTTTTTCCATATAATTTGTTTCTTTCTTTAACCATAGTAAACATTTAATCCCAGCATGAGTGAAGATAACAAAAAGGTTGTTTCTTTCGATACCGACCCGATACCGGATTGTGAATACTAATATCAGTAAAAGTATCGGAAAAAAATATTGAGTTAAAAAAATACTAGTATCGAAAGGAAAATATCGATATTAGTAGAGTATCGATATTTTTTCACATCCCTACCTTCAACAGTTGAAATACTAATACCTTATAAAAAGAAAATAATATTTGCCATCTTACCTTCTCGGGGCGTGCGTGAGTCAGGTGATTGGTTGGTTCCAGGATATCGATTGACTCGTATAGGAAAAGGAGGCCCAGTTTTATTAGAGGAAGGGAAGGTATCACAACGGATAGATGAAAGAGACGTAGACACATAAAAATGGATGTTTGTAAAGTAAAGAATAACATAATTAATCTATTATAACCTTTTCTGTGTCTAAATTTACCAAAATGTTTCGAACGAAGTTGTACTGTATCTTACCTTTTGTTTATTCTGAAAGGTAACTTGCCTTGATTGATTACTCAAAGGGGTAAGAAACTATCTTATAATCCACACCATAGTAGAACTAAGAAAGGTAAGACTAAACGAAGGATATATACACATACTCCCTTAAGCTATCATTTTGTAATGATGCTAGCTACATTTTTATAATAGCTATGTGATTAACTGAACTTTTTATTTAGAACCACGTCTCGTTTGATTAAACTTAAATAGATATTTTTAGTAAAATGTATAGCCATGAACGGTGAAAAAATCCAGTTTTGTGTTCACAGGAAAAGAACGTGTTACATTAACGCTGGTTTATCTCATGGGTGCGATTACAAAGACGTTGTTGGTGCTATCGATGAGGCCAAGTACTGGGGATCGGTCAACTCCCCAGGAAAGAGAAGGCGCAGGGGTGCTAAGGTACTCTCACCTCCGAACTATCTAGTCACATCTTTTGAATGGTATGTAAATATCTTGTTCTTATGTTTTCATGTACAGTCAACGTGGTTATGCAGCGATCGATGTCAACATGAATTCTAAAAGATGTGCCAACGTCTGGGACGACAGCTGTATCAATGGCGAAGCAAATGGCGCAGGGAAAGATGATAATCACTTCAATTCTGATAACACGCCTGGCAAACGTTGTGCCAACGTCTGGGACGACAGCTGTATCAATGGAGTGGCAAATGGCGCTGGAAAAGACGACCAACTTTTCAACTCTGATAACACGCCTGGCAAACGTTGTGCCAATGTTTGGGATGACAGTTGTATCAATGGCGTGGCAAATGGCGCTTGGAAAGGACGACCAACTCTTCAACTCTGGTAACACACCTGGCAAACGTTGTGCCAATGTTTGGGATGACAGTTGTGTCAATGGCGTAGCAAATGGTGCTGGAAAGGACGACCAACTCTTCAACTCTGGTAACACACCTGGCAAACGTTCCTGCAACAGCATTTGGGATAAAAACTGTATCTATGCAGTAAAACCGACTAAAAAATTCTGTCCAGACACAAAAGAGATGCTAAAACTAATATTTCGTTGCAAGGAAACTCGCCAGCCTCTCATCTGCTCTCTGGTGAACAAGTTTTATCGAAGCTGCTTTTAATCGTAAGCGAAAATCTCGTTATTTTTGTGTTGGGGGTGGTGTCTTGTGTGATGTTGAGTTTGTCTTTATGATTTGTTGCACATTCTGGTGTCCTAAACTACAACTGGAAAACTCTTGTATGTAACATTTATAAAAATATTTGATTGATATCTTGGTGGTTGGCTCTTTGTGATTGAATCACTTTTGTAATCAAGTTCGTCTTGTCTATGATGGTTTGTACTTTATCTTTTGCGTACCTTGAACATATTACTATAGATAAACCAAAATTGTCCTTTATTTAGATTACTTCTGTTAAAAATGACACCGCCTGTCAAAAATGGGTTCTACATAGCTCATTCTATAGATTATGAAAGGATTGGAATGATTAGTATCTGAAATAAAAGATTCTTCAGTTACTGGATAGAGTTTTCTTTGATATGATTTGTTTTTGCTCAATTATAACTTATTTAGATGTTGTAAGTAACATAAATAAAGTTATTTAAGTTTGACATGCATAGAATTAGAAAATGTGCTAGTAGCTATGCCGTGCATTAAAGTTGAATAATTTTTATTAGCTTGGCAGCCATACCCTCAATATCTATTGTTTGTTTGCCATCTTATACGATATTAATTATGTTAGCATTCCCAAAGTGGAGGTCTCGCAATAGTTTGGCAATTGTTTATTCGTGATTGCACAGTTTTCCTTGTTACATGGCTTTTTATTTCTCTGGTGATGGGTGTGTGCTCTACAGTCAATTTTTCATAACAAAGCCTTATTTTACAGCTAGAAAAGCTACTAGATCTATTTTCGCGTATTCATACGTCAATTCATGGGACCTGCAGCAGTCACTTTTGAACAGATGCTATAAATATATATATAAAGACTAATAAAACAGTAAAATACTTTCAATGTTGAATTAAAAAAAAGTTTTGTGTTTTCTAAAAGTCACGTCCTATGAAAATTGGACTGTATATTAATTTTTTTAGCACTTATTCTTACTACCCGTTTGGGTTATACGCCTTTGTACTATTTACACTAATTTGTTGGTGATTAGGAAGGTTTAATTTAGAGGAAGTGTACCGGAATTTGCGTGAAGGGAGAGTGAAAAACCATTTAGGAAAACCACCCTCAGTGCACCCGACTGAGATCGAACCCCCAATATCCCCGTCTGCGGTAGTCCAATCTATCACGAGAGTAGTGCGTTAGACCATGCGGCCACCGAAGCGGGCTGTATATTAAATGTTTAGTCAGAAAATCTTAGGGGAAATGTTTGAATGAGTGACGTTGCATCATTTGTATATTGTATTGTAATAAATATGGTTTTAACCATTATTATTGATTTGGAGTTTAGAGAAGCATATGTCTCGAATTTTCTCATACGCGTAGACTAACCGTGACTATCCTGTCAGTGTCCAGCTTGAATGTGAGTTTGTGTATATTATCTTCTAACAATAAAGGCATGGTTGTGATTTACCTTCATTTGAATCTCACACGAAGTCAAGATATAAAAATTTAGTTTCATTATTTATATAATTAATACCATTATTATGAATTGATAAGTTGATACAATTTGATTAAAATAGCTTAGTCAAAACTATATTCTAGCTATACAAATTATTAAATATATATGTTTCATTTATTAATTTTAGTGTGATGATTCTTAGTTTAGCTATAAATCGATTATATTTATAGAGATAAGCAGTATTTAATTTTATTAATCAAATACATTTTGATTTATTACTTAATTTATGAAGAATTGGTAAATATTGTGCCAGCTACCGTGGTATTACAATAAATACAGGTAAATTTTATTAGTTTAATTGTGTTAACAGGTTGTTTTATAACGTAAGTTGAGATTTTTGAGTTAAAATATTATAATATGATAATTTATTTATTCATTATTAATAATTAATAATAATGTTTATATTAAAAGTCAAATATAGAAAATTAATGTAGTCTATATATACATACACATGTATAGCTCAATCCGTAGTTCACACTAACGATTATAAGGAAACATACATTAAAGTATAAGGTTTAAATAAAATAAAATAATTAGCATTCGTCTGGAAATAGGATTTAAAATCAGGCATGAAAACATTAAAAGCCGGAATTGAATCGCAGCCTCTCGGATCAGAGTCAGGAGTCAAAACCATAAGACAAGGCCTATCAGGGAAGTTGGTCTATTGATAGACTCTTGATCACGCGGTCTTGTTCGTGGTCGTGATCATTGACGCTTTGTTCTTAAAACTACCGCTCCGCTGAGAGACTAGCCTTGTTGAAAATTGACTAGTTTTAAAATAAAACATCCTTGCCTTGTTACGGATTGACTAGTTTTAAATATAACATCCTTGTCTTGTTGCAGATTTACTAGTTTTAAATATAACCTTGTCTTGTTGCAGATTTACTAGTATTAAATATAACCCCCTTGTCTTGTTGCAGATTTACTAGTTATAAATATAACTTCCTTGTCTTGTTGCAGATTTACTAGTTTTAAATATAACCTCCTTGTCTTGTTGCAGATTTACTAGTTTTAAATATAACCTCCTTGTCTTGTTGCAGATTTACTAATTTTAAATATAACCTCCTTGTCTTGTTGCAGATTTACAAGTTTTAAATATAACCTCCTTGTATTGTTGCAGATTTACTAGTTTTAAATATAGCCTCCTTGTCTTGTTGCAGATTTACTAGTTTTAAATATAACCCCCTTGTCGTGTTGCAGATTTACTAGTTATAAATATAACCTCCTTGTATTGTTGCAGCTTGACCAACTTTAATCAAAACCTCCGTGCTCCGTTTCGGCTTGACCAGCTTTGAAAATAACTTGTTTTGTCACAAAAGAACACGGACTTCCAAATTTTAAGCATCTGTGTGACAAGCCAATATTTTTTTACACACCATTTATAAACATATTTTATTTGTAAAGTTTAATGAAAAATAATTGTATATTTGTGAAATAAACTTACTTCTTATATTAGTCTATATACGTGTTGTTTGACTATGCGGCCAGTCCATTGATTTATATTTCACTATGTTATTCTAAACCAAATATTTATGAAGTAATGTTAAAAATGTTACTATAAAAATTATATACTTGCATTGCCTTTGGTTTTACAAATAGGTTGGTAGTTGACATTGCCGCATGAAATTTAGTGAAAACGTTAAATACTTTATTATGTATTTGAATGCACCATTCTATTTTTTTTTAAACATAGAATTTAAGTTAACAATATGTGAAGTATATTTGAGTTAATAAAGAAATCCTCAATGAGAACCAAATAGTTCGAAGTGTGCGCTATGCGGCCTTTATTTAAAATTTCACTTTAGCCCCAAGACACTCATCATTAATTTAATTTTGCGTATAACCCGAACGGGTAGTAAGCTGCCGTGCTAATAATAATAATAATAATAATAATAATAATAATAAATTTAATTTCTCTTACTTTGACTGATGGCACTATGACCCTATCTAAAAGCCTACTACCATAGAGAAAACAAACAAGGTAATAATTCCATGATAAACGTATAGTACAGTTAAATTTTAATAATAAAAACCTTTTAAAAAAACTTTTTTTGCCAATAATAGTTCACATTTTACTATATATAGGGTTATTATATAGCCATTGATAGCATTTATCAACAGTGACAGTTGTAAATCACATTAATTGATTTGTGATCACGATAAAGTAGACCTAGTAACTTTTTCTAGCCGTCAGATAAGATTATTACTTTGAAAATTGGACTGTACGTTACCTAATAAAAGTAATATTGGTGAAGTTAGATGTTTGGGATCATATTTGTTGCTCAAACAAAGCCAGAGGCCATCAAATTTTGAAAGTTCGAACACCCCTGGCACCGAATTAATGGCACGAGTGTGCCAAAAAAAATTCTGTTTACAGTATCAAGTTTAATATATATTTTAAACTTTTGGCTAACTTTCTATGTATATGTGTACTTTTGAAACTAAAATTTCCTATTTTAAATATTTTTGATAGAGTATTTGTCAAAGGCAAATTATTAGTTGCAGATTAAGGCATTAATATATTTTTCGAAAAGTTTAGACATAACAGTCAATATAATTATGAACCTCACGACTAATATGACTTTTAAAAGGTGATATAAAAACAAGTACCAAGCTTGATTATGATCAATATTTTAGAAAACGTTGTAGTAAACAACTTAATATGGAGCATTAGATATTTAAAACTTGATCTAAGACTGAAATCTTATATCATATCTTGATAATAATCAAATTAAGTCAATATTTTGCTGAATATTTGGTTAAAGTTTAATTTATTCTGAAATATTATTCTTTTTGTTTGTGAATGATTATTATTATTATTAGTGAGACAAAGTTTAAGCAGTTTCGGTGGCCGCATGGTCTAATGCGCTACTCTTGTAGTAGATTAGACTGCCGATGACGGGGAGATCATTATTTGAATCTCAGCCTAGTGAACTGAGAGTAGTTTTTCACACTACCCCCCATACAATTGCGGGTACACTTTAAATAAATAAAAGTTTCTACAATACCTAAAACAACTAGCGTAATTAGTACATGAGCGTATAAAATGCGTGGATAGTAAGACGCGCGTTGGCGCGTTTTTATCTGCCTCTACTTCACCTGGTAACAGATAAAACACCTTGCTTACATAATCTGATTCCTTTACACCATTGATTGACACGAAATTTATTCAGCAAAAACTACTCCTTTAATTTTGTTCCAGATTAAACTAATTTTAATTTAATGTTTTATAAAAAATAATTCAAACAGGCCCGCACCTATCATAAATTAAGTTTTTGCATGTATTTTCATTCAAATTTGAATTTTGAGTTTTCATCAATATTTTCTCCCTCTTTTTATGGCTATACTTTACATGAGTGAAATGTGAGGTTTGTAACAGTTTTTATTGAGGTAAAATATATGTGTATGGAATTATATAGCCTGATATGTAAAATTTAACTAATGAACTAATACAAGAAACCTTCTAAACAAAATTTAAAAAAATCTTCAATAAATGTAGTAACCATTTTTAGAAACAACACCATCACAAATAGAAAAACCAACTAATTTTTGTAAGTATTTAGATATTAGAGTACTTGGGCTTTTACGAATGAAGATACTGAATCGAAAATATATTGTAAGCTACTGTTTATATATAACCAAGCGGCCAATCTTTCTCCTAATGAGTTTGAATGAAATTTTAATATTAGTTTGAAGTTATACATTTCGGGAAAAACACACACACACATATATATATATATATATGAGAGCACGAAGCCCTATATTAAATTAAATTTTAAAACCAAAAACAGTTAATCCTGTTTTGAGGATATCAGTTTACAAATAATACCACTCACACAGTTTGTTCCTGAAACAAGGCTTTACGATTTTTTTTTATTATTTATTTGTTTAACACCACGCCTTACTACTCACGTTGAGTGTATATATACTACTAGAGGGATTGAAGAATAGGGGAAAACTCTACGCCGCTCATCAAAATTATTTCACTAGTTACATA
>CABFVX010004607.1:40543-62642 GCA_902151425.1 Timema shepardi | reverse complement strand
AGCTGCATGGTAAGAGGGGAGATTGTTTCTTCCCCTTCATCTAAAACTGAGAGCTCCAAGGCAGACCCTTCCATCCCACCTTAAAACATGAATAATACTGTTTGAAGCTATTCTTATCCATCACACACCAAGAACACTATGAAAACAGTATTAAACTCAGTCCAAACATTTTTTTAACACTTTGAATCAATGTAGATATTTTATTATTGTTAATTCGATTATTTTTCAAGGATATATTTTAATTTTTTACCTTTTTATTTATTTTAGTTTTGAAAGATTATAATAGTATTTAATATAAGTGCTGATGCCTACATTTAAACCGTAGAGTGTAGCTACTTGTAGACGAAGATGATTTAGCTTATTTGGACAATAGTAAGGAAGCTGTTGCAAGAAATGCAGATTTTTTACTAAAGGTTAATAAGGAAATAGGTTTAGAAGTGAACGCTGAAAATATAACAGGAAATTCAGGACTATTTTATGTAACAAAGGAAGCTATGAGGGCTATGACAACTATCATCAGTATATGCATGAAAATCAGCATCATTTTATGCATCAGTGTGATGATATAGATATGGAAATAAAGTTATCGTGATACATACATCAGCGTAATGAATAAAAAATTAAGGTCAACGTGTCATTCAGAGAACGTTATGCTACAGGAAAGTCAACAATACATCATGCAGCAGTGGTAAGACTATATCACGTCTATGACAGAAAAATCAACATGATACCGTGCAGTATTCTGATGGATATACTACGTCTACGACAGGAAAGTGAGCCCGGTGATATGCAGCACTCAGCGGATATGATAAAGTATGATGTTGGTAGGAATAACAGTAGAAGTTAGTTACCAAAGTTACTAAAACAATGTTAATATATTCATACCTAAAGTCATGTCATATGCAGATGTTACTTTTGACAGATATTATCGATAACTATCAAATAATATAAGAAAATGTTATCAATGTTGGCCGTAAAGAAATATGTTTTGATTTTTTCTACTGTTCTTCCAACCAAAATCAGGGTATATGTAAAATACAGAACGAACAGAACGTCAACATGATGTCATGCAGCAGTGGTGCGGCTATGATACGTCTATGACAGGAAAGTCAACATGACGTCATACAGCAATATGACGGCTATGCTACGCCTATGACAGGAAAGTCAACATGACGTCATGACACACTGGCGGCAACGAGACGTTGTAGGTGGGATGAACACGTTGTGACACACATTATGAGGACGGGTGTAGATGGGCTAGGCTTACTATCCCTCCTTCAATTCTCCAGATATTCGAGGTCAGATGAGTTTGTATGAGGGAAGGGGTGACCCACTAGCCTTCCTTGGTACGTCCTTGACCCTCCGTGTCTCTAAACACCACTCACCAGTCACTCGTGAAACTCGTGATTATAGCGCATTGCCAATACAGTTTATTTGAGATATTTTAAATGAGCATAAATAAGAGTCCAAATTGTAATTAAACCTCCACTTGTGCTTCGCGGTGTTCTCTTTATTGTATTTAAGTTAATAGCTAAGGGACCAAAGTGATATATAATTAAACTTGATTATAACCATGATCGTAGCATCACGGCCAGTAGTAGTGGAATTGGAGAACAGGGTGGGGGCATTGACCCCCCTGGATTGAGCTTACACCCATAAAAATGTATTTAACTCTCCTTAAATATAAGCTGAAATATGGCTTCACATTAAGACCCAAAAAGTTTATTATTTTAAACATTTTCCAGGAATAACTATCGCAAATAGTTTCAATAGACCTCAAATTTTCAAAAGTCTACAGAAAAAGAGCAACTTCAAATAGTTTATCAACGAAATTTTGGTGAAGATCAGTCTAAACAGCTTCTAGAGGCATCCAAATTTAAAACATTTGCTGAGGAAGACCTCTAAAAATACCTTCTTGAGGTATCTAGCTTTATAAAAAAAAATTAAAGGCAAGTAACACTATAAATAACTTCTAGAGGCATTCAAATTTCAAAAAATTTCAGATGTTGGATCACTCCAAATAGCTTCTTTAAATAGCTTCCAGGGACATACAATTTGTAGACATTTGCTGGAGGAAGTGCAGTGGTGGATTCTCCTTTGGCTATTTGGCTTGCTGGACCAAGCTTCTCAAAATCCTTTGTGTTTGCTACTCACCCTCATATAAATGAAGTTCCGCCCCCACCGACTACGACTGTTTTCAAGTTAACAGGGATATACTTTGGTGTGAATAACGCTGAGTCCAACTATTGTTACTGTCACCGTGGAACGAAATCAGTTCCCCATAGGTGACCTCAGTGGAGGAGGCTTTCCAAATTAAGCAAACGTAGTCAATTTGGCATAGAAAGAACTTATCTGACAACTAGAAGGGCTACTATATATATTTATCAATATTCATGCGTGAAGTTATGTGGTCTGCATATATTAATTTTGATCAATAAGTAGTAGTAATACCTATAAAATAACACTAGTATTACAGTAAAATATTATCATAGTAACTATGACGACTGTTTTCCGTAAAAAAAATGTAAGCATTTTCTAAGGGATCCTAATAGCCAAATGTAATAATTTGCTCTTACACACAAATTTATTTTTGAAATGGCTTAAAAGAAGTAAATTTTTATATATGTCTGTGTAAATATATGTAAAAATACATAAACATATATAAATATTTATTATTATATTTTTACATTTCGTTTTCGACTAGCAATGCACTCAATTTCCTCTGATAAATCGATCAAGGTTCGAATATCGGCTAGTAGTTTCTTCCATGTGTGGTCGATATTGCACTTTTTTTCTTATCTTCAAGATGCTTTGAGTATTCACTATCATCACCCCAACTCATCGGGACATGGAAAGAGCCTCCACAAAAAGGATGTAGGCTACGATTAGTACGTTTGAGCGTTCCCTAGACAACGGTACATTAGTACTGGTTAATGTTTCCGAAACCTGAGCTACAAGTTGATGTAGCCCGGACACGGTATTATTATTATTATTATTATTATTATTATTATTATTACTATCATCATCATTCATTCATTCATTTGTGTGGTTAAAATGCGGACAGGCCTTATGGGCAGGGGCGTTTACAAAGATCATGTTAGGAAAAAGAGGGGGATAAACTAAGACTAAGCCGTTCAGTGATAGTCTAGAGTGTAATGGGTATTGGGAGTGTTGGTTTGTTATTCTCTTCAATGAAGCTACACTAGTTGAGTCTAACTAATTAATACTCACGCAAATCATCTTTACGATATAATTATCAATGATTATATTTTACTCATTCTATTTATGATAGAGTTTATTAATAGTTCCCATAGAGGTGAAGGGGGTTGAGCCATGTTGACATAAAGGTGAACATATTTACTCCCTATTCTAGATCCTCTACGCCCCTGCAGACGGTTAGTGAGAAGTAGTGAAATAAACCAAGGGAACTACTATTAGATGGACTCTTTTCTACAGTAAAAGGTCCGGTATATTAATAACTGGGCAAATTAAAGAAGGTAAGACGAGCATTTATTCAACAAACGAGGGTGCTGGGAGAGGGTGGTGGTAGTTGAACGGGATTAAGACCACACCTCGGTCGTGTTATTTTATTTATAAGCGAACAATTGGGGGTAGCGAGCTGCCTTCAATAGGTATCGTTCAAATTGTGAGCAAGGAAAATACTAATGCAATAGAACATAATTTTTTGTTTATGATCGGGTTTGTGTGTTTTAATATTTAATTAATTATGTCTACCTTGGGGTTGTGTGTTTATGGATGTACATTAGCTAAAGCTGAATGCAATGAGAATGTGTCTATGTTCATATACAGTAAATGGGTATATTTATTTGTACACGCGAGGAAGGCAAATTAAATTGACTGTATATTTATGAGTCTTCAGATATCTCTGTATAATGGTGTCTATTTGTGAAACTAAGGTCAAAGGTTAAAGGCCATAGCAATAGTGTGCTTTATAAACATCTGCAAATGGCGTGTTGGTCAATGTGTGAAAGTATCTTTGGTTGTTCACACAAGGCTACCATGGTATGTATCAGCAGTTTAGGACCCCATCGAAGGTTCTTTTACAAGAATACTTGTTTAAGGATTTCGTCGATACATGTCGTACCTGTGTTTCACCGTCACCCAAGTTTAGAGTTAACGTGGAATGTCTTAGTGTTTCAGGACAATGTTGTTTTTTGTAGCTCTTTAAATACATCTTTAGTAGTTTATAGTAATAGAGAAAAGTACTATAGGATAAGCTCAGAGCTCACCCTACCTATATTATTTTTATCATATGGCACATTTGACCGGGAGGAGCTTTGACATCCAGGCTCGGTCACCTCATGTGTAGACTATTAGCCTCTCTGATAGCACAGAGCGTTGCCCAGGGTACTCTTATGGAGGTTTTATACACGTCTTACCCGCAATGAGATGATGTGATGATAGTGATTATGAAGTTGTGGATCTGGTTTGAGTTTTAACCTAACTTAACCCTTTATCCTAACCCTAGTGACCATTGGGATCATTCCCCTTAAAGGAAACCTACCCGAGGTACCAGCCAGGAATAGAACCTGGAACCCATAAGCTAGTAGTCAGGTGTACTGACCATTACACCACAGAGGTGATACCCAACCTATAATAGTTTTTAGAGATTAGCTTATTTTCAAGTGAATGGAACTTTTTAACAAATCATTTTTCCAATTGTTTAAATACTTCTCTTTGTTTTCTCTGCGGGCTAATCATGCCGGGACAAATGTTTGTCCATCAAGTGTGGATAGTATAACGTGATAATAGTGTTGAGTCCATGATATTAGTTTCGAGTTTGAGTAGCGAATGTCTACACATTTATGGTAGGTCATCGTGTTATATATTATTATTGACGAACTCTTAAAATTATCTTATAACAGAACTATGTTTGAAGTTTAGACACCCATCGGTTAAAAAGTAATGAATGTTTGAATAGCCGTAGAGAGCTAGGAAGGACACAAGGACTTTCTCTTGTTACGCTCACTCTCTTATTTTAGCTAGACTATTATTTGCCAAGAGAGAAATCCTTTCTAATTTGCGAAATATGTTAAACTTTTGATAAATAAATAAACTGTTATGGGTAACCGGGATACATGATTAAAAATAATTAAAAACTTTCAAATACGTGTAGCTCAGCAACTAGGCTATATATAAGGACATGCAATATGTACCAAATTGTACTGTTACCCAGGGTCACCCTTAAGGGTGCGCAAATTGAGCGGCCACATTTGTTCCCGTGATTTGAGCGGCTCCTCTCTTGCTTAGGTGACAGAGGGGGGGAAAACAAATTGGGGTGGGAAATTTTAGATTTCCTGTATAGGCGATCTAGAAAATATTGTCAGGGTGTAAAAACAAATAAAAAATAGTTAGGTGGTTTGATTTATTGATCGAGTGGAGCGAGTTCTTAGTTTTAACTCCACCGGCTTGCGTTCGTCTGTCTGTGGTGGTTATGTCTTCCGATAACTTTTGAAAACATAAACCGATTTAATTAAGAGACACGGTTGTTCTTTGTATCTCTATACAGATCAAGTTCATTGGGGAAGAAAAACGAACAAGGGTTTGGGAGAAAGCAGCCCTCATACTTGTTAAAAACTGATTATAGCATGTATTTACTTTTAAGGGTATTTACTGATATCTTATAAGGCTGGAAATTGGTAAATAGGTGCGAACTACTGTAATAACTTAAACAAAATCCAAGCTTTTTATTTATTATTTGGGAGGAAATGGGGGTGAGGCAGAGAGATACCTGGGGGGCCCCGCATATCAAGTTTAGCCAGAACCCTACGTCTGCAAAGAGCGGCTCTGGCGTTATCCCTATATTTTTCAATTTTCTTCCAAATTTCGTCGTTGAAAAATTGTACGCATCCTCGCCACCAGAAGGCAACCTAGTGTCCATCAGATTGCCACAACAGGAGAAAGAATTTGAGGTTCTAACACACAAAAGGCTTTCACCTGTGCGTCACTAACTATTTTCAACTTAAAAAAGTTAACTTATTAAATAAATATGCAATCTTTTTTAAAGTTTGACTTATTTTTATGATTTGCAACGTTGCGTTTTTAACTGCTGTCAAGAGGTATACTAGAGTGGAGGGAGAGGGTGGAGCATTTGGGGAGGAACAGGGCGAGGAGGGTGGGCTATTACTTAAGAAATATTTATAAAACAGCTATTCAGGCACGAAATACCTTATGGCTGAGGCAAAAAATTAACGTTAATTAATAAATTCGTAATGAAATAAGTTAAACCTACTAAGCTAAGCCAACTCTTCAATTAAGTAATATATTTAAATCAAATATAAACCATACCATTTTTAATTTAACTCGGTCCCTCAGAGAGAGAATTAATCTGGTCGTCAAAAAATTCTAACTCAACATGTTTAACAATGTTGACGTTCCATGAGCCCTGAAGCCAAAAAGAGGGTTTTCCATGCCGTTTGCCTGTTATCTTGGCCTAGAGACGAAACCAATCTAACGATCGGTCTGAAACTTGGTATATAGGGTTTTCAAAATTTCATCGAGGCATTTTTGGAATTATATACGCAAACCTAGAAATAACGGTGGTTTACTTAGGGACAAAAAGAGAAAAAACTATTTTCTCAAAATCTACTCTAATGATTTTGATTAAACTTTGTTTCTAAACACCATTTAACACTTTAATCCAAATGGAAACTATAATTTTCCCATGAAATTTTTTTTGAAAGTGCTTTACAATTCCAATTTCAATTTCGACATACAATTTAAATAATATTTCCGTAATTATTTGAGATACAAAATAACTTTTCATTGTAAAATTGTAGTAATATATATATATACATATATACAAAATAATTAATGCTTGAAGTCATGTTATTATACATATAAGGGTTGATTTATCCCCAACAGTTTATTCGAGTTTCTTCCCCAACGAGCTTGTTCTGTATAAAGGTACAGTGAAAAGAACAAATGTGCCAAGTTATCGATTAAAGCGTTCAACATTTATCGTGAGACATATCCACTACAAATAGACAGACAAATTCAAAAAGGCAGAGTTAAAACGAAGAAATATAGCTATAGCCTCACTCGTTAAATAAATCAAACCACATGATTATGTTTTTAATTGTTTTTACACTCTAGTGATATAATATTTTCGCCACCTTTGTCCCTTGTTAAGAGATTCATACGGTTTGAGCACTAACCTTCGTCTTCACTTCAACTATCATTACCATCAATGGTGACCAACACTTCTTCATTCTCTTCCTCTGTAAAATAATCAGATGCTAGAGAGGCTATTCTATTACGAGCTGTTTTTCGGCCTTGGGCTTTGTTGAAGTTTAACCTATTTTGTGCCATTGGTTTGACTTTATCTTTTATTTGAATGTCCTGCTGCAATTTATTTTTGTACGGAGAAACAGATCCAGCACGAGATGAACCAAAGTAAGCTGTGGAGTAGTTTCTAATTGTAGGAACGTAGTTAATGCCGATTTACCTAACAAATAAAAAACAACTAATCCTTACGTTTTATGTTGCCTTTTGACACCATTTAAAATAAAACCGCCAGAATTGAAAACTACTCTATTAATAACTGTGGTTACAAATTGTGCCCTTTGGAGGATATCGGTGGACGAAAGTTGTGACCTAGCTTATATTAAAAATTGTGCCCCTTTTTGAAGTGGTTATTATTAAGCAATGCATGAACGTAAGTATGAAATAGCTACTATATATGATAAAAGTTTTTTTTTTGCAAATAATTAGAAATATTGACTTATCTTTATTCGTGATAAAAATATTATTTATTACATTCATCCAAAAACTCTAGCGTTATATATTTATATGATTGATTAGTACAACTTGTTCTGAAAACATCAATATCAGACTGACTCACAAGATGGATAAATATACTAAAGGAAACATCTACCATCGTCGGCGATAAAGTTCAACACGTGTCAGAGTCTAAGGGCCAGTTTCATAGTCAAATTTAGTACGCCTCAAGTGCGGCGCTACACTAAATACAAGACGACACCTACCTCAACTCGAGTGGAATGGGCCATTCTCGCATAGGAAACTGGCCCATTCCATTCTGGTTTAGGTAGGTGTCGTCATGTACTTAGTGTAGCGCCGCACTTGAGGAGTACTAAATTTGACTATGAAACTGGCCCTAAACCTCAGTAGACGATATTGGAAACTGGACGATAGTCGGTGCATTTTTCTTAATATTAGCTACGCTTTTGATAATAGTGAAGGTTAAAGATGATGTGACTATCTGTTTCTAATTTTATCAATGATGTGTACGCACATCCTGACATTGTGGCTTATTTTAGCAACATATTTACACTGGTAGCTTTACGCTCAACTCACAATCAATGTACGGTGTACAGACCCATCTCATACTCCACAACTTGATGCCCCAGACAATGCGATGCCGGAACTACATACAGCTACCTAACTAAAACAGAACATTGAGGAAATAGTTCGTAATAAATTACTATTGAGTAATTTGGCATGCAAGTAATGACATTTTAGTAGCCAAATATGACCGTAACACAAAACTCATTTTAACAACCTTCAATAAGCTAAACTTGTGTGCGCCCACTTATTTAACTGCTGGCTGTGAGTCGAACCCCGATATTACGATCCCCAACAAGTCAAAACAGATCAGATTGACGCCCTAATCCACGTTGTACCTATAGATGCAGGTATGGAGAAATATGCCAAGTTTCTTTGTATCGCAAAGCTTTGTTTTAAAATACTCTTGCTATCATTTTGATCTGGTCATTAAATTATTCACTAATGTTTTAATTATTTTAATATAGCTACGATGTTAAACTTAAAATCAACATAGTTTTAAAATGGCAGCCAAGAGACTGGAAACAGGCCTTGGACTTTGACTTCAAGCGTCAATGTTCTACCATTAAGCTGTTATATAGTCTATGACATGTTACATAAGGTAGTGGGTCTCCAATTAAAATCAAAATTGAATAACGTTAAATAGTGTTAAATTTCGCCCAATAACAGAAACAATGACTAGTAGCTATTAAAATTATGATTTTATTTGTGACATATCTTTATTACTAGCTTACTTAGTCTATGGCATTAGGGGCCGTATGCAAGAACTTGACTAAGTGGATGCTATGTTGACACTATCGTGGTTTTGCTTGTGTCATCATAGGTTAAAAGGTGGAGCAATAGTGTGTTCGAGACCACACTATCGGCCCACTAAGCTTTCACTATACGTTCTTGCATACCACCCGAGGAACTCGGAAGCGCACTTACAGAAGAACGTCACCTAGCCCTATCTTGAGCTAGTTCACCTCATTAGACCCTATCTCTTTCGGGTCCATTCTGATGCTATCCTCCCGTTTACGTCTTCCCAATTGTATCTTCCCATTGAGTTTGCCAGTCAGTACCGTGACAAAGTTTCTAAGATCTCCCATTCACGCTGCATGTCCTGCCCACCGTAATATACGAGATTTGACTCTCCTAACAATGTTTCTTGATGAGTATGGGTCTTGTAGCTCATTATTATGTAATTTTTCTCCAATCCTCAGTATATTTATCCCTTTTGGATTGGACCAAATCTTTTATTAATTACAATTGTAACAATACAATAACATATTTTCCAAATAAAAACAATGCTGTTAAATTAAAACGTATAGTGCATTGTTACAATGAATGCAATTGGCTGGATTAAATTACTCATGTTGATACACAAACAAATTTTGAATTCATTAAAATTTTCTTCGAAGTTGTTATTTTGATGTTGAGTAGGCCTATGTGTAGAAACCCCATTAAAGCATGTATCTTTTTTATTCAATGAACATCTTTCTTACCCTCTCTGTTAGTTTAAAAACTATGGTCAACAAGCCGCGTGCCAACGTTGAATATAATTATGTCGACATCCTTCAGTTAGACGCAGTCTGATTATGATGATCATATGGATGATTAGCCGTAAAAAATAAATGCAACAGTATTTTTAAACCAGAACATAACTGTATCAAAGTTTGGTTGTACAATCATCACATCGAATTATCGAATTTGCCCTAAGCAAGAAATTGTTTTTCTATTAAAATACCCGTTTATAGATTAATTTTCTCTATTTTTTTACTTTCTCGTAGTATGACGAATCTTAACGTTTTACGTGCCCCAAAATCAATAATGTGGATCTTACAATAATATATTATGTCTGTCTGTCTGTCTATCCAGTAATATAGCTGTATGTAACCAAGATTACAGCCAAAACAGTTTTATCGATTTCGTTAAAACTTTGTATTTATAATATGTATAGCATAGTCATAGCTCGGGGCAAAATTTTGATTTTAATTTATTTAAAATTAAGGGTAGTATACTGATATTTGATATTTTTTTAAAATTTTAAATTGGCCAAAAATGGATTTAATGAATTTGTTCAAAATGGGTCCCTGGCGAATGTTTTAACTATAAATATATATGCATTTTAGTTTTTCTAAAATAATATTTGAGGCAAGTTTGTTAATTTTTTATTTTTGAAAATTTAAATTAGAAAATTGGTTATAGCAAAGTCGTTTAAAATGTATATATGAAGAGTGTGTCATAGGCCTATGATATGTGATTATCAAAATAACATATTTTTCCGAAGCAAAACTATTTAGGGGGTAGATTTTCCTTTTTTTTAAAAAAAATCTTGTTCCCAATTACTATATATTATATAACAGGTTCTCAAACTGGAATTCGCGACTCCTCCGTGGATCGCGAAAATGCTTCTGGGATTGTAGCAAACATTGATAAATGTGAGTAAATTAAATATTTACTAAGGAACTATTGAAATTACAATAGCCTAGACACTTTGATTTTATATTAGTTTGGTTTATTGCAGAAATAAGCATCGTTCGGCATGGTTATACGAACAATTTTAATTAAATTAAATTAAATATTATTGTAACCGTCCTAGAAATATTTGCTGAGGACTCAACTCTTCAACTCATTATGTAAATCATGTAAATATTGACGAAGTAGATCCTTCACGGTCAGCAACATACCAAATTAATAACAATGATTTCTCACAATCGAACCAATGTGTTTTATTACTCAATGCCAAGTAATCTGTTGCCACACGTGTTTAATCTATCAAGTTATAACATCAAAAATACGTAACTACTGTTTATTGGTCGGACTCTAAACTACTAAGGGGTAATAAATAGGCCCCCTCCTGATGATTAAATATAAAAGTATTTTGACTAACTCGCGGGATTTATTGAGTGCCACAGAGACGAGGACTCATTAGTAGCCCTATAAATTCGATGTTTTTACGTGTTAGAATTTGGTGGTGGAGGTCAGATCTAATGAATTAGCTCAGAGGACCTAGACCATATCAGGTCTATAGTTAACGGACCTACGTAGAGACCTATTAACGAAACTACCATACGGATGCGTGAACGGGAATGAGCTAACCACCCGGGAATCGACCTAGGACCTATTTACACTATCGCAGGCTGCTGAAGCGACGATATCACTTCAAACTTATTTCTTATTATAGACATAGACTATCATCTCATTAGTCTATTATTTTTTCAAATACTCCTTTTAGCTATTTGTAATAATAAAACATAACAAAAACCAGTTTTGGTTCTATTATCTTATCACTCCTTAAACTTTCCCCTCCGCCTCCATCCTGGCAAGAAGCGCCTCAAGGGAGTGAGGAATAACAATATAATGGCTTCCATTTGTTATCTGCATAGTACATAAAGTTTGTAAATTATAGAAAAATAATTAATACAACTAAATGTAGCTCCATGAATCCAATAAATAAGTTCATTTTTCCTTTTTTCATTTGATCTAAAACTACTCTAAAACGACATTAATTTTTTTTTAACACCGCGTCCTACTTGTTACCCGTTCGGGTACGGCACTAGATTAAAAAAAAATAAGTTGACTTAACCATTAACTTACTGCATGGGGTTATTTTGACTTATGAAAAGAAGTCACGGATAAAAAGAAGTTTAAGAACCTGTGTTGCATATAAATAATGATATACGCATTGATCTCTTCCCTGTATGGGGTCACCAGGACAGCGGAAAGTTAGGGAGAAGAAGAGAAGTTTCGGGAATATTCTTTAACATTTTAGAATAACCCTGGGTTAAAGTTAAACTTTGTGACGAATAGTAAGAAGATTGGGAGCGTTGAGACGTGTCCCAACCGAGGTTATGAGGGTAAGTGTACACAACCAGCGAGGCGGGCGACGTGATTACGAGCAGAGAGGACTGCAAGCGGCAAAGCGCGGGCAATCAACACATACACACATACACACACACACACACACACAGCTTTGTGAAGCGGAACGAGGCGGCACTTCTCTAGGTGAATAGTACACTAAATAGTTTCTAGAGGCATCAAATTTTTGAAATAAATACCCCTAGGGGGACACTTCGAATTGCTTCTATACGCATATAATTTAAGAAAAATAGAAAAAAACAAGTGAGGACACATTCAATCAGCTAGTAAAGGCAATCAATTTACGAAAATGAGTTGGTGAAAGACACATTTCAAATAGCTTCTAAGAGCATCTAGGGCTTCATATCTTGCCTACTTGTGTTATATTATATGTTTCAATATAGTGTATGTTATTGAGAGCCCATCGGGGCTGGTGTTAACTGTCTGTTCATTAATGTTTCTCGTGTTATTATTCATGTATATTATTGTTAGATGTTTAAGTAAAATAAATAATCAATTACAAACAAACAAGAGCATCTAATTTAAAATAATACAAGTGAGGGACATTTCAAAGAGCTTAGAGTAGCAACCGAGGACGCGGCAGTTGGCCTAAAGTCATTTAGCCTAAAATTAAACCAAAATACATTTGTTTTAAAGTCATTTGGCCTAAAAAATACTTTCACAAAAGTAATTTGCCCTAAAATGTAAATTGAAAACCTTCGGGTATCTTCGGAAAGTAAAAAGTAATGCAAGTTGTTTCATCTGAATATAGATAGCACAACTGATGAGAGATAGTTACAATAGTTCTAAAAACATTAACATGTTTCCTACATGCAGCTATATCCCAACAAACCTATAATATTAATTCCACAAACAAATACAATAGATCACTAGCTCGCAAAACCACCTTTTTTTTAATACATATATTTCCGATCTTATATTTTTGTTAATATGTCATGATAATAACATTAATAGGAACGAAGATATTAGTGAAAAAACAATAAAGAACTCCATTTTCAGCACCTTTTAAGTGCGGTAAAACTGTATTCGTAGCTGGCTCCTCTTTTGCGCCCAGAAAGTCCGCTGGAATACGGCCACAATATCAGACTTTCTCTGCTCTGTGTGATGTTCATCCTGCTCTATTCCGCTCTCGTATTTTTCTATCTCCGTAGATACAGATACAACCATATCCGTTCTGTATACCACCGGCTCCTTCGTCTGATCCTTGGGGCTCCGCCCCGCGTCCCAAACCGCGTTCTCCTGACCATGTCAGGCCTCCCATCCTCGGATAGCCGTATCCGCGGGCTGGCGGAGAGGTTTTTCAGTCGGGCGCAGGCCAGCTCTAACATGATCGTCAGGGGCATCGGCGATTACAACGCTCCTGGCCATCCCTACCGCCGAATAAGGGACGGCATCGTGAACCCCTTCGTCAACGTTGGCAGGTGACCTCGGAGTCAAATCTGGGGAGTCGTGACCCCCCTTCTAGTCGTGTGAGACTTGGAGGAGAGGCCAGATAGCGGGCGATGCCGGCCTTAAGGCCGAGATCTATGAGAAGTGCGTGGGTCGCCCAGTGTTGCGGTGAAGGGCACCTACTTAGTAAAAGACCGACCAGGTTATATGTGTTGTGTGTGGGGGGCTATCAACCCCCCACCGAAAGTGATTTGTGCCCTATTTGGGGATGTCAAAGACAGGAAAAAACTTTTATTTTATCATTATAATTTTTCTTTGGAGAACCCCTAGGGGTTGGTGAAAGTAATCGTTTTTAATTTGTTTTTATTTTTATGTGTATGTATCACTAGAAATTTAAGTTGATGAATAAAATTTACTTATGAAAGAAAGAAATTGTATGTGTATAAGCGAATGACGGGAACTTTTGACAACTTATTTAGAAAAGCAAAGTGAAAGTGGAAACCAATATTCAGCTCACTCACTTGGCATTTTTCTGAAGTGACGCTCGATTTTTGCCTAAAGTTACTGAACTAAAGCAATGTTAACTCTACATGTACAGTACATATATTTTTAGCTAGGCCGATTGTGTTATTAAAGGTATATAATAGTGACGTAAAAATAAATTTTGCCAGTGAACATCAATATCATAATGGCCATATATATATATATATATATATATATATATAATTAAATGATGATTATTATAAGTGAGAGAGAAAGGGAGAGAGAGTGTGGGTGTGTGTATGTGTGAGTGTGTGTGAGAGAGAGTATGTGAGGGAGAGTGCCTGATAAAGTGTGTGAGGGAATGTGTGTAAGAAAGAGGGAGTGTGTTAGAGACTGAGTGAAATTTTGGCAAAGAGACTGTGAGAGATATTTATAAAATAGGGATAAAATTAGAGAGTGTGTGAGAGAAACTTTAAGAGATAAAGTTAGAGAGAAAGAGAGAGAGAATGATAAATAAAGTTTGAGTGAGAGAGTTAGAGAGAAAGATTGGGGCCAAGAGTTTAATAGAAAGAGAGATTGAGAGAGCTTGAGACATAGAGAGGTAGTTTGATTGAGATAAAGTTCGAGAAAGAGAATTTGAGAGAGGGAAGACGTTGAGGTAAAGGGTTATTTTGAGAGAGAGCGTTTGAGAAAGAATTTGAGATAGGGAAAGAGTTTGAGACATTGAGAATGTTTGAGACAGAGAAGAAAATGTGAAAACGTGTAAGAGAAAGTTTGAGAGAGATGAAGATTTTGAGAGAGAGAGAAAGAGTTTGAGAAAAAGTTAGTGAGTTTAAAGAGAGTTTAAGAGCGAGTGTGATAAATATAATGTGTGAAAGATTGTTTAATAGTGTGTGTGTGAATGGAGAAATTGTGTGAGAGAAGGAAAGAGTCTAAGACAAAATGAAAGAAGATATGTGAGAGAGTCTGTGTGTGAGAAAGATAAAGTGTCAGAAAGAGAGCGAAATAATGTGAAAAGATAGATGCGGTACACAAAACATTACTTTAAAATATCCCCCTTCAAAATGTAATAGCAACATGGAAACATAATTGAACGTACTGTATTTCTATGAATGTGAAAGGATGGATGTAGTAGGCCTATACAAAACATTAATTTGAAATATTCTCTCAAAATTACGGAAACATAACCAAACTTATTGTATTTTTATTGTGTTACTCTTTGCTAAAGTGTATATCAAAACCCATCATCTGAAAAAATGAACGCCAAAACCCATATTTAGATCATTAAAATGGTTATTTTTAAACTTATTTCAAGATCGTTTGTGATCTTATAATACATACTAAAACATATTTAAACATCATTGTATCGTTTATATAGTTTTATAGTTCATGCGTGAAACAAAACGTATAACATATTTTTTATGTAACTGACAACTTAACCTTTTAATTTACGAATTATGATCGGTAATATTGATTTAAGTGCAAATTAACGATATAAACATTCCAATAATAAATAAATGCTTCCCCAGTCTAGGAAATCTCAATCTAGATGTGTTTTGACCAACATCTGAAGTGAAATACGCATCCAAAGAGAAATATTTTATTTGCAGATTGAAAGATGTGATGACTGTGTTCAGACCAACAATAAAGATTTTTATTATTTTTTAGCCACAGATATAGTTATTTTATTTTGAGATTTACAGTCATGCAGCAAATAACGCAAATAACGGTTTCCATGGTGAAAACTATCTGAGAGAATCGGATTATCATGGAAAAAGACTATTTTTCCCCGACATCCTGGACTCCTAACCGTTAAAATGATTGTTTGTTTGTGAGAATGTGTTCAGCCATTTCCTCGTAATTTCTATAACCGGAACCGGGTACATGAAGTTATATATAAGTTAAGTATGCCCCAGTCTCTACGGATTTCCAAAGATTTTCATTTCAATAGCTTGAATTTCAATATTTTGTTTTCCTTTTGTAATTATTCAAGACATGTTTTAACTGTTTCATTCTTATTCACAATTGGTTGACTTGTTTCGTTGCTTATGTTTTGAGAGACACAAAGAACAACAGCTACACCTTATTTGGTTTCCTTTCTTTGCATATTTATAGAATATATAGTATATTGCCCATGGACGTGCCTGACTGCAATTTTGGAGGACGACTTTATTTCCAACTTGGTGAATGGGGGAAGGGGAGGACACACATATTGGGGGGGACAAATATTGTCATTCTTTATAATCACTACTTATATAACATAAGTGTAGCCTAATCTAATATTAACTTTTAAAAACTTTGTTCGACACACTCAGTTGACATTAATATAAATTTAAGTTTTTCACCACACTCCAAATTGGTTTATTAATAGGCCTACATACAAGAGGGTTATTTATTTTATATTGATTAGTTAACATTTAATTTAAGCGAACATTGATGTCACCGAACACGTTACTTCTTTCATTAACTACCGTACTATATAAATTTGTTTATTTAATACAATAAATTATGATCTTGTACAAAACATATTTATGTAGTACAGCCACGTGACTTATTAAATTAGAGAAATAATGTTTCTCAAGTATGTTTTAAGGTGAGATAGATAACTTGATGGGTGGATAGACTTTCCCATTAAGTAAAATTATTGGGGGCGACACGTCCTCCAAATATTTTTATCCACCATGTTATAACTGACTATTCTTTTTGTCAATCTAATATCATGCCTAGATTCACGGGTAAAATTTTCCCCTTAAAATAACATTTTTGGAGACACCACAAAATTATAAGGGAGGGTAGAGCAGGAAATATTAATTTGTTTTTCTTAGGCAAGTTTAGCAGTTAGGCCTGAAGGTCTTGTTCATAATCATCATGGAGAAAATGTTCTGAGCAAATAAAATACGAATAAGGACTCCATTAGTGAATACATCTTCGTCTGACAACAGAATCTTTAGGGAAGTATTTTGTATAACACCATATCCCTTAGTAAGATTACTTTTATTGCACAAGGCAACTGTGGTATTGGTACGATGTTTTTCGTAACACTTCACGCGTAAATAATAGGAAAGCTTACAAAAAACACACACATACATTTACTATTCACAGTGATTTTGGTAGCATACTTGACATAAATAATAAGCTAATAATAAGCACACCACACAGTCACATATACTGAACAGAAGCATGCTCGGCTAGGCCACGAGCTGACGTCACAGCAGCGCCGCGCGCTAGGGTAGAACTAAATGAAGGCCGGTGTAGGGAACGACTCTACCTTGTACTCTAGTAACCTCAGTGATCTCTATAGTATACTGGATTGACATACACACATCCTTGCAACGAACCAAATTGTGACGCTTAAGTTTGTCGTTTGTTTGGTTGCGAGGGGACAGATTTAACGGTTTATTTCAACGTTCTTATGCAAAAAGTGTTTCTGGCGAGTAAAAGAAATATTGTTTGAACATAGTGAGGTATTATAACCCATTTGGCTGAAGGCACATTCACGTCAAAAGATATACAATTCAGTTTTAAAGTTAATATCGTACAAATACGAATACAATCTTTAATATATTAAAATATGTAGCTATCACTCATGTTGTTTACATTATTCCAAGACTACAATATATTTTAAGATGGCTATTAGCTTATATATCGGTTTCAGAAACAATATTATAATATAGAAAGTTCGATAGCTATAATAAAAAAAGTTAGCTTAAAACTTAATTACATTTGTTTGGATGACGAACTTTGTGTATTAATTTTACATTTAAACTATCATTTAGGTTATAGGTTTGTAGAAATTATTACTATATTAAAATATATTTAAAGTTGTCTCTTAGCTTGTATAGCCTATTGCTTTCAGAAGCCATACTATATTTAGTGTTCGATAACTTTAGTGAAATAAGGTAGCGTAACACTTAATTACATGTGTTTGAATACAAACTTTTATTAACGCATTTATTTCATTTAATTAATCATACATTGATATGTCTCATATATTCATACAAATTAGCGAGCTATGTGAAAATGCCACATCGCTTTGTATGTGTGTGTGTGTGTGTGTGTGTATATATATATATATATATATATATATATATATATATAAATCAAACTCCAGATAGCCAAAATAATATTAGACTCTAAATTTCTCAAAGTGAGTTGGGAAAAGGGGCTTCGGGGATGGGGAGGTTTTAAATCTACAAAATTAATAGAAACAACTACATCTCAGTGCAATGTGGTATAAAATTGAAATTTGGCAGGCCGGTAAGTGCACAATTCCAAATAACTATTGAGTCTGAACGTTTTTAAATGGATCTCCATAAAATTAAGGGGTAGGGGAGAAGTTATCAAAAACCTTTTAGGTGTAGTAGAAAATTGAAATTTAGATTTCAGGTAGAATTACAACTAAGAGATAACGAAATAAGTCTTAAAACTACATATAAGTGTTTAAATGGGAGTTAGAGAAATGAAGATTAGGGAGGAGAGGGATTTTTTTTTATAAAACTAACATAAACAATTACTAACAAAACATTTTGTTTTATATGGTAAGGCGATTACTAGAGTGATTCTTTCAATTTGATTCTTTTTTTAAAGTAATAAATTTAAACTATTTATTTTGATGTTTATTACAACAATGCCTTCCCTTGAAAGACCCATAGTTAACGTTCTTGAAGTTGTGCCCTAAATGCAGGTATGTTTTCAGTTACTTAATAGTTTTGCGTGTAAACTAGTTTTATTTAGTTTTTTTAAATTATATAATAAATTTAAACTATTTATTTTGCTGTTCATTAAAACAATGCATCCGCACAAACGAGCAAATATTATGTACTGACTGCAAATATTTAAAAAATATATTTTGATTCCTTCTTATAGGTAGTATTTAATATGCGGCTTCATCGACATACAAAAAACAAAAAAAACGCCAACACGGGTCTGAAATTGTGTCCTTGGTAGTTTAGATCAGGGTTTCTCAAACTGTGATGCGCGAGGGGATTTCAGGTGAGGCGCAGAATCGTTTTATCTGTGAACCAATTGTTCACTTCCTTCGACTTGCTAAAGATCTGATTGACTGAAGTAATTTCTCAACGAGTATGATAATTTTAATTACAGAAATCGACAGTAAGTTGAAAAAGGCCTTCCTTTGTGTGTTATAAAAACAGAATCTGACATAAACCATCTCTGTGATAGGAAAAAATTTCATTCTTCCAAACTACAAGTACATATTTTTCATAAATAGTATTTACGTCATGTTAAAACAAACCTGATATTTTATGGATATTTTTCAAAACCTTACTATTCTTAATATTTCACAACTCCTACAACGTTATTATCAGAAATTATAGAAATCATTGAAATAGCAAGTACCTTATTTCTGTATTTTAACGTAGAAAAGTTATTTTTATTCTAAGAAAGTGAGATTTAACAATTACTTTTATTGTTCAAGTAAGGCTCAAGTGCATAAAGTTTGAAAAAACCTGGTTTAGATGATTCGATAGAAAAAAGTTAATCTACCCAACTTAAATCTGAACGAAGCCGTGGGAAAATTCTTGTATGTTAATATAATTATAGAAAACATGAATAGTTGATTAATTCATTTAATAAAATTCATAAGCAAGTATACGAAGAAAGGCGGAAAAAAAAAATACTTTGGTACTGAAAAAAGTTCAAAATTATATTAATACAAATTTATCAACACGGAATGAATAAATTTATATGCTAATTACTCAAAAAGGGTACGGGTACAAAACTTTTTATTTATGGTACAAAATGGTACTAAAACTAGTACAAAACTTTGGCATTGCAAAAAGTCCAACATACTACTACAGGTTAATAGACATGCAGCTATATCTTGGGGAGTAGTAAATTGGAAAAGACAAATACATTTTTAAACGGTAGTATATAGTATTTAAATAAACATTACACACCTCACCATCTAGTAACATCAATACAAATCATAATTTATGTTTCCGAAGGCAACATAAACACACTTTAATAAATGGGTTAAAAATTAATTTTACTAAAAGTCATTTGGCCTAAAAATTAACTTCACAAAACTCATTTGGCTTACACTTTAGGCCAAATTACAGGTACCCGGGCAACCAATTTTTTTAATTTATTGGTGGAAGAAGAAGAACCCTCTAAATAGCTTTTAGGGCATTCCATACTTTAAAAGAGTTCTGGGTGAGGACCACTTCAAATAGATTCTAAGGAATCTATTTTTTTTTTTAATAATTCTCATGAGCATTTTTTTAAATATCATTTAGAAGCATCAACATTGTCAAAAATTTGCCAATGGAGGACTACCCCAAATCGTCTCAAGGAATATAAAATATTTCAAATGTTTGGGGGGGAAGTACTATTCTGAATAACTGTTAAAATAGTAGTATAATCTTTAAAAACTCTCCAAACGAGGACCGCTTCAAATAATTTTAAGAAGCATCCAATTTCTTTAAAATTAACTGGGGTGAGAGGAGGGTAGAAAGCTCCAAAAAACATTTTTATTCGTTGCTTCTTGGCCTCCCTCCCCCCACCCGCTCACACAAATAAAATTTCACCCATATTGTATAAAATATCAATGCTCTTATTTACTAGAGTTTAGTTGTAAGTCTTATTTTGATGTCCTAATCTAACGATTTTAAACACCCCTTGAATTCTTCCTTCACCCACGGGGGAATATCACAATTTGTTTCCCGTGCTAAGGAGACATGAGTCACGATTTGTCGAGTATACAAGGATCTCAACCGTATGGTAAGGTAAGGTTTTCTTGGAGAGACAACCCACAAATTGAAGAAAACCTGTGGGCTCAAATTGGCAGATACTTTGGAAATCAGGAGCTTGACGTCCATCTCGTAGTATCAAATCGCTGTTGAAAACAAACTAGGTACTTTGTTTTATAGTGGATCACCCCTGATCGCCCGCGTCTACCTTGCGTCGCTCAGCCTAAAGTATAGTATGATTTTGGTAGGAAGTACAGTAGAAGTTAGTTTCTAAAGTTACTAAAACAATTTTAATATAACCATTCATATGTGAATTTATCTAGAGCTGTCACTTTTGATATGTATTATCAATACCTATAAAATAGCTCTAAAATATAGTGAAATTTTAGCAATCTTGATCGCCAAAAAGTATCTTTGAATGTTCTCTACACTTCTTCCAACCAAAATCAGGGTATATTTGTCGGTCTGTTATTGAATAGTGATGCATTTAACACAAATCAATACAAAATTAATTAATACGTATTAATCATCTTTAGAAACGGCCAGTTACATTAAACGTAGATATTTTTATTCTTCACATAATCCACTATGATGGCAATATATCTTCCATCAGTAAAAAAAGAAAAAGTATAACAAAGGAACTTTTAATAGCAGTTTTAATCCCGACTTGGTACGATGAAGTTCCCAGGCAAGGCTATCTGTCTAGTTTCCAATCCACTGAAGATCTGGATTACTGCATTGACGTGGACGCTGGACAGATCATCCTTGGGCGTTGTTTCATCTCGGCCACTTGTGTGACGCAACGTTAGCTCCGATCAGACCAAGAGAAGGTATGAGTGGTCCAGACAAGGTATGATGCGCTCTCGGCCCTGGCTCCATCACATCTCACCGGCTCGTCATCTGAGCGCATTGCCGACACGCCTGGCGATCATGGGACTAATTGGACGAACAGAATGGAAGATTAATTAATATTCTAGCTATCAGTATTCACAATTTGTTACTTTAGAATGTTTGACGAAATCTCGTCAAGAATAAATTAAATGTGAAAGAAATTTACCTCCCCTCCCACCTAATCCCCACGAAAAAAACCACTTATGTCTTTCAAATTTAAACGATTATAATAATTATATATGTGCTTTGAAATGTAGATGACCTTAGCTCTTTGAAATTACTAAATCAGTTTGTAACTAATTATTATTATTATTAGCACCGCGTCTTACTACCCGTTCGGGTTATACGCACTTACGATAATGTGTAATGGTAGGGTGATTGTGAGATGAAATGGAGGACCTACAGTTTAACGTGGAATCCGAACCACGGTGGAGGCCTGG
>CABFVX010004607.1:14004-40426 GCA_902151425.1 Timema shepardi | reverse complement strand
CCCTTTTTGGGGGGGGGGGGGGGGGGCATTTATTACGTAAGCAAGGTTTTGGAAAATTTAACCCCTCCCTCCCCCTTGTAAGCAAAAATAAGCAAATGCCTGACCCTCTGCCCCTCTTGCTTATGTAAGATTTGTCGAACTTTTTTTCTTATTTTGTTTACAGGAATAACCATTCTTTTTTCATACAATTTTGCTTGTAGCCTGAACAGGTAGTAAGACGCGATGATAAAATAAATCTTACTATTTATAATTTGCTGATAATTATTAATATAGAGGTATAAATTAGCATTGAGAAATAATTGACAATTAACGCTGTTATATAATGAATTTAAATGTATTGAATAGGTACAATTAAAACAAGTTATAACATTATAAAACTTTAAAATTTTAATCTACTTTTGATTGAAGTTATAAAAAACAGTATTATTAGTGAATAAGTGAATATTAAATGTATTTAAAAACACCCTAAGCTTCATTTGATCCTTGAATCCACGTTTCTACACTTTCAATTAGTATTATGTTTATATTTGGGGGGAGGGAGGAGGGGCTAGGTCACTCAAGCTTTGGCTTACTTCTTTAGGCTTCTCCACTTCTTTCTCGGTTAGCCATTCAGCATCTTCATTGTTGCCCAGAGTCCAAGCGGCTTGCGATGCACCATCCCTCAATTTTGCCCATCATTCTCTATCTTACGTAAGCATTGTTTTGAAACACCTCCNCTCTATCTTACGTAAGCATTGTTTTGAAACCCCTCCCCCCCCCCCTTATCAGCAAAAATAAGCAAATCTCAAACCCCCTCCTTCCCTAAGGTACTTACGTAATACTTGAACTCCCCCTTCTGATCTGAGTGGCCAGGTTTAGTTCTAGATGATATCAATATAATTTATAATTTGTTTTCAGATGTGTTTTTATACTCGAGTACTGTAGCGACATTTTAAATGTAAGAATTAACTAGTCCTTCCTCAACCTTTCCCCCATTCCTCATCCGAACTATCCGCAGATTCGCACTAATGGTCCTGGGTAAGAGAGCTGGAATTTAAAGAAAATGTACCTACTTTTGCGTAGCAGCAAAGTGTTAAGTACAGTAATTGAGGGAAAATATCTTAGTACACCCAAACGGGATTCTACCCCCGAACTTCCCATAGTCCTCAAATCAAGCCAGAGGCCACATTGTGCGTGTATGTCGCACAGTGTGTTGTACAGTCACCGTATCTCACTAACAGCTTGGGCTGTACGCATATGAAACAATTACGCTACTGTGTTAGGAACGAGGAAGGCTACCGCATTCGCGAGGAAGGAGAGAGTAAAATAATTTTGTTAAAACCTAACGGGATTTAAACCCCGATTTCTCCATCGTCGGTGGTCCACAGTCTATTTCGAGAGTGACGCCTTGGACCATTCGACCACCCGCCACCGGAGTGGTTTGTGTATGTTATTAAGTGTAGAATAAGCTAACAATGTAAATCAGAATGAAATTGTGACCATCCCATTAAAATATATTGATTTACTGTATCCTTATCGTAGTTACCCGCCTCGGTGGCGTAGTTGGCTAACGCGCTTATCGTGTTGAGCTCGACTGCTGAGGACGGGGAGATCGAGGTTCGAATCTCGGTCGGGTGAACTGGGGGTGGTTTTTCCTAAATGGTTTTCCACTCTCCCTCCACGCAAATGCGGGTTCACTTCCTCTAACTCAACCTTCCCAATTCCTAATCCATTAGAGTAAATAGTACTTAAAAGCGTATAACCCGAACGGGTAGTAAGACGCGGTGCTAAATATTATTATTATCTTATCGTAGTTCAAAATAGAAAGGTAAGTAAGAGCTGAAACATGTGTTAAAGTTCGGAGAAATATCAACAGTACATCATTAGGGTGCTCATACAGTGGTGCGAACAACATTCTTAGTTTATCTCACTAATGGTATTAGAACAGCTCGAATGTTTAAAGGCTGATACAATAAACAACCTGTTGTAACCTTGGGAATTAACTTCTCCTGGACGTCTCCTAGAGGAACTATTGCACTATGTCCCTTCGTATGTTGGTGATCTGAAGATATTACTCTTAGATTCAGAGGAAGCCTGCAGTTTGGCCCCAACTTGCCTCTCTCCAACTACTATTTAATCGGTTAAGTAGGCTAAGCCTGTCTTACTCGTGAGTCCGAGCGAGTATCGCAATATTAGCTACGACCTCGAGCTGGCACCTGGAGGATCGACTTGGTAGATATTTAACGCTGGAGCGGCGATGTTATTTATTACCGTTCGAATGGAGATAGTCTGCCTTTATCGTGTTAAAGCAGTAGACGAGCTTCAGGTGCGTATACTTGAGCCTTTCACTGGACCCGATTAGACTATTACCACTCCTGGGAGTGTGAGGTGGGTGGAAATATTGTTGCAAGTGAGTTCCCCTACAGAATTCTAATAGAAATCACTACCTACGGAGAAGTGAAGCTGAATGGGTAGCAGGATGATCCAATACATAATGATATCGCTCCACTACTGGGAGAATAAGGGTAGATATATATTTTGTAGTTCCACTAAATAGTGATAGTAGCGCTGTGCTACTGGGAGAACCCACACTAGACTGGAATGGGCCGGTTTTGCATATTAAACTGGTTCATTCCATTCTAGTCTAGGTATGTGTTGTCCTGCGTGTAGTATATCGCCACACTTGAGGCGCAATCAATCTATGAAACTAGCCCTCTTTATCATCAGATTTGGCCTTACCGATTATGCAACACATGCATTTGCACGGGGCGGCAAGTTTTCGCGGGCGCCAAAAACGCAGTAAGTTGAAAAATAATATAAAAATAATTTATTAAATAAACATGCTTTCATTTTTTATTCTTTCCCTGTCGAAACCTTCCTCCAAATCCCCTAAAATAACATAATTTCTCAACACTTGGCAAGTCATAGCTCCACAATGACGAGTTGGCAACACTGGCCATAGCTGATGAATTAAATAATATGTTCAGGCTGTTGTTTCCGAGTGCGAATCACAGTAAGTTGAGTTTATGGAGTATTTCAGTGACAAGTGTTTTTATTTCTTGTTTAACTTGTTCGTAAGAAAAAACAGTGCTCCGGTGTGGGTAAGTAGGGGACACGAGAAAAATCAATGTTTTTGCCATTTTTGCAGCAAAACCTTTTTTAGAAAAAAAATGCTTGAGTAACAACGTCTAGTTTAGTTTTCTTCACATGGTAATATCAACAGTTATTTAATATATGTTATAAACTTAGCAACATTAAATGGAAAACATTTAAATGAACAAAAAAATGTTGTAATTAAATTCCAAGACACTCTTGACCTATATTCAACAACTGTTGATATCATCATGTGAAGAAAATTTAACTAAACGTTGCTGCTGGAGCATTTTTTTAAAATTTATTTTGGCCAAAAAATGTTTCCCTATAAAAACTGGAAAAACGGTGACATTCTCTCACATCCCCTTCCACCTCTCCTTAAATGATATATGTTATTGTTTTGTTTGACGAACTGGGCTCTAAAACAAATTTTAACCTTTAGACAGACATGTCCGAGTCTGATAAAATTAACACATTATTAAAATAAATACTAAAATTTTTTATTAAAAAAACTAATTACTAAGTCAACTTTTCATTTTTTATTCTGATAAAACTTATAGTTTTCTTTTAAAATCCGCCAGAATGTTTAGAAAAAATGTGAGAACTCTCAAAAGGGTCGTATTTAAAAAAATTAAAATCCTTTGAATAGAATATCAGTAAATTGTTCCTGGAACCTTCAATGATCTATAAAGGATGTAGGCCCAGGTTAATTTCACGTTGATGTTGATATACTTGATCGTCTGATGATTGCTTTGAACATTCTTGCTTTTGGCTGCCCATGACTTCCACTGTGATGGAAACAACAGTTATCGTACCATATGGCAGCTCAGTGCCGTAACCAGGCAGGTGCAACAGGTTTACACGTACAAAGCCCAGAACGAAGGGGGCCCTGAAATAGAACTTATTTTTAATTTCGCCCCCGTGCCCTGTTGTGCGGTTCAGATGTTGGTGAACCGAGTGGGCCAAGGTAGTACATTGCGCTATTTAGTGGTTTAGTGATTGCTGATTGGTCATTACAACGCTCATTTCCACTGGGCACCGTTGATGAACTCTGCTCACCAAGTAGCATGACATCCAGATAATTATCTAAAATGTAAATTCACAACGTTTTTGACAATCTATTGTCTCAAATGTATTGGCGCTATGAGCGACTGAGAACTTTCTGTGACGATTTTTGCTTTCTCAATGGCTCGTCTTTAGAATCGATGAACTTTGCTGTTTTACAAACATCTGCTGCAGATCTCGCTATTTACTAAGATTAACAAATATTTAAAAACGTATGCGCTCACATGTAAAATTCAAAGCTTTAAGGTTGAAGCTTTCATGATCTTCCGATTATAAAACTTGCTGGAAATGTTTCATTGTAGGAATGGCGACCATTCAAGACACAGATATAATTTCTCGATAGTTGGCTGTGAAAGCTGGAAATAGCTGGAAAAGTATTAACCGTCATATTGGAGACCAGTATGATTTGTCAAATACTTCAATTCTGTAAATTTTTAAATGTGTTCACTCAATTGAAATTGAGTCAATTTAGGAATTAGCTATCCACACAAATCCGGATTTAATTATAAACTTTCGATTGTAAAACTAGCACAAAATTTATCCACAATTACAAATACGAAAGTGATAAATTTCGGAAATATTCGATTATCGGAATGGAGGATATTATGGATCTAGTTGTATGCAATTATTATTTTAAAATACGGAAAGTGTCCACTTAGAAGGAAATATATATACACTCCTTTTGCCTTGAAAGGTAGTGGACTACACTATCGCCTTATCTTATCGTCTGTGCCATAGAGGAATCATGCAAGGTAAGCCATTGATCTTTATAGGCTATGTGTACCAGTACTGGTGGCGTGACTCGTGATGACTTCGTAAGTTCTTGCGGGGAAGATATGAGCGGTATCTTGTTTACCGCGATCAAATACTCGAAAATCCTAAAACATAGCTCAATGTTTCTCGTTAACTACTTGGACAATCACAGTAGTTTTTTCAGAATTTGTTATAAAAACCTTTAAAAGACATTAGGATATTATTAAAATTCCCATATTCCAATTGAATTGTTTTGAAAAATTGTTTTCTAATGAAAAAACTAAAATGAGGTTTTACCACAGGCATAATGTTCACTATGTATAAAAGTTTTTTCCTAATTGAGATGGATGAGTAGTATAAGTGTACGAAATGATCATCATGAACTGAATTTTATTTTGAAATATGACTCATTCCTCTAACACCAATGCTTTTTACAGTTTGATGTGTTTAGTTACGAGCTTTTCACGCACATCAAGTTTTCAATAAAATGAGGATTGTCAGCGAGACCGGTCCGTCATTCCGTTCGGTCACTGATTGAGGACTGTGCTTGAAGGGAAGCTGGACATTATAATAGTTATTTAATAATGAAAGTAATAATAAAAGTTGGTTTGTTTAGTACAACGCAATACATCCCTTTCAAGAATGGCCCATCGGCAAAGTTAAAAGCCTTAGTAACGAGCAGTATTCGTTGGGGGAAGGGGGGATTTAGTTTCACTGACCAACTAAGTGGGGTCCATTGGTATTCCCGCGGGAAAATTTGAAAATTTAAGTACTGCAAAATGCAAATGCATAAAAAGAAATACAATAATATTCAAAATAATTCAAAATCTATACAAATGGTCATAATTCTCTAATTATTATGACTATTAAGTTTTATGAACAAATTTTTATCTATGCATACTGCTAGAATATACAAGCATGCAAGTTTCAATAGATTGTATTTTGGAAATTTGATTTATAAAATTATTTTATGAGCTAGAATCTGAAAATTCAAATAACCAATTTGCACTAACTCTAAACTCACAAAATCACTTTTGTAATTATTCACTTTAGTCTTATGTTAATTTTCCTTGGCTTTATAGAAAGTTCGTTGAAAACTTCATCATCCCCATGTGGGAAAATCATATTTGGCCAGAACTGGTCTATATCTGGGCCAGGTATGCTCAGAACCGGGGCAGGCCTGGGTCAGATTTGAGCCAGATCTGGAACAAATCTGGCTTTCCCAGATCTGACCAATTCTACTTGTGGGCCAGATCTGGCGTTTTTCCACATGGGTCCGTAAGTGACACCTCTAGATGTACTGTACGTACTGTACATGAAGCCCATTATGTCTGTCTTAATTTGTATAGTTCCTCATGTATGATTTCAACATCTTTAAGGACGAGAAAGAGGTAGGTAGCAAGGTCTGGGAAGGGGGTCGTCCATGAAGCCCCCTCCTTGGCTGCGCCAGTGGTAGCGAGTAATCATGTAACAAGGGTAGAGGAAATAACACGAGATTCGGAAAATATTTCGTCATAAGGCAGACATCAGTAGGCCTACAACCATATGAAGTGGCATTACATGTAAGTAATGAACATTATAAAATAATATTGTAATTTTTAAAAATGATGGCTAGTGCTATAAAACATTATAAGTGAATTTATAAAGCCAATAGCTTATATTGTGTCAAAACTAGGTATAAATAGATTTCCAATATTATTATATACGTATTATTAAATTACTTTTCAGAAGTTCTAATATGAACTTAATAGCATTCATTTTTACTAATTTATTTATATTACATTTACGATATATCATATTTTCACTGATAAATTTGGGTATTCTACCCTGATTTAACGGGAACTACTATGGTTAGAGCTGCAAACATTTTCAATGTATTGCATTATTTTTTTCACAAGCTCGCCTTTCAAAGAATGTTGTATTATTTACATTTCATAAATGATTTGATTAAATAATAATGTAAAATAAAAACATCAATAAATAAGGCAGTGTCCATTATAATAGAAACAAAATGTACTTGGTTAGCCTAGAAACAACGTTTATTTATTTTTTCCCTCCATTAGGTTTTCAAATAATGAACATGTACATTCTTGTATTTATATTAAATATAATTAATTTAGCCACCACAATTAAAATAAGAACTCTATTGTAAGTACAAAACTAGCAAGTTTTGATAACATTTTGTTTAAGGGTGGTAATACATGTCCCAAAATTAGATATGGGTTTTTTATTTACATCCATTACTGTTTCCAGCCTGTGGCCTGGGTCAGTTTTTTATTCAAGTCATATATTTTCCACTACCGGCCTGCTAGGCCTATCATAGCTTCACATTCCTTTTTATCCAAGGCCTAGGGCATGAACCACATCTAGTTCCCAGCCGTTAATTTATCACTGTGAAAGAGGAAACCCACATTTCACCAATGATACATTTTTCGGTCATGCTGGGAATTGAAGTCGGGACCCTTAGCCCAGTAGGCAGGTATGCTACCAAACGAGCTAAGGTGTCGGACAGATGTGGTTCAATTTTAATTTTTTTTTTCACTATTACGAGGTGCCTCTAGTCAAAAATTGCGTTACCTATAAATATATTATACACAAAAACAAATAATAGTACCTTACCTAAAGCAACAAACATAAAAAGTTTATTTTTTTCCATATTGTGCAATTCCAATTCACACAAATATATGTACATTACCTAAACCAACAAACATAAGTTTATTTTCTCCATAATAATGCTGATTCCAATTTATATAAATATGATAAATATATTGTTTGGAGATGTATTATGATTTTCTAAATGTAGCTTTTCTGTAGTGTGTAAATGGTTTGTAATTTTTTAAGTTTCTCATATATAAATGTAGTATAGATATAGTAATTATTATTATAACTTTTTTATCTCATGATTTATCATTATTTTTTACCCCTTCCCTGGCCTCAAAATTGCTGCTGCATTACGGTAAATATTGTCCTTCAGGTCCTCTTCGGGTTTGATTAAATCATGATATACCCAATTTTTAGTGTTAAAGCATAATGATTAAAAACACCTAAAGTGGAAAAAAGCTAGCTTGATTAAACTTTTTTCATGAAGCCTTTTAAAGTCACAGTGGTGGTCTAGGGGTTAATTCGTTGGCTCTCAATCAACCGATCGCCGTTGATGGAGAGGTTGAAGTTTGAATCTCGTCTGAGGGAACTGAGAATGGTTTACCACAAGTGATTTATCATAGTGGTTTTTTAATCTTCACTCCACCCAAATTTGGGTTCGCTTCCCCTTAACTAACTTTCTTATCTCCACCCCATTAGATTAAACAACTAATAGATAGTGTCCCAAATGTAACAAAAAAAAAATCTTCTCGTATATTAATTGATCCAACAGAATTCCAGGTACTGTACATTAATGCCTTTAAAACACAAGTGATACCACTTAAATTAAAATCAAGTTTTACATAGTGAAAATATGTATAAAGCAATAGGCTACACTACATTTAAATTAGGACCTACCAGATCTGTCAGATAAAAATAAAGTAAACATACTTATTAATCATCGAGACAACACAAAGACGTGATACCCACATTTGCCACTATCTTATTTAAAAATTTATAATAATATCCTTTAGTTATATGGTCAAATCGATAGTGTGAATTGTTTTTACGTTGCATCTGATCAGAATCATAACAAGATGTAGCTCTATCATGCCGGGATCCCGATCAACTTAACGTTAACTTAACGTAACTTAATGTAACGTTCACTTAAAGTCAACTTAACTTTTGCTACACCAAATTTCATCAATTGAGTTATAAATTTTTGTTCACTATCACAATTATTAGAGATATAAGTGGGACCAGTAATGAAAACAATTTGACAGTACTAACTATAGTGTTAATTAACTACAATTCATAATAAGCTATACTTTAAAATGTAACAAATTCGAATGAAAGTATTTTACAACCTAGATGTGTTTGTTTAATAACGAGTCACATTATTTACTTAGCTAAACAAAGCTTGGTCCTTGCTTTGGGCGGGTGTTGAGATCCCTTTGTTTACTCGGACACAATATAGGAAGGGTTGTGGACAAGCATTGAACTTGAATACCAAGGATCTACAAATTCAGGAAGCAAACAGTCCATAAATAAAGTAATGTTAGCTCGCCAATTATTATTTTTTTTTTTTTTTTCAGAAATGATCATCATGTTCAATTATTTCCACGCGTTTGCATGGTTCAACTGGTGTCCAAATTACAAATAATCAGCAAAAGCGTAGATTTTTCTGTCTTTGTTAAATTTTCAAAAAGTCTCCTTACGTTGCAATGTAGCAGACTATGGACTCATCAATACGGCTGAGGATGAACACTTAATTACACTATCTCATCATTCTTGATAAAACTAACTGGTGTAGTAGCATCATGGAATGCCAAATTAGGGTCAGTGAAGAAACCGCATCTTTTAACGTGAACATTTAAAGTCGCCTCTAATATTTCTATGGTTTTGTGTTCAGTTTCTGTTCCGTATGATATAATGGTTATGTGTTATAGAACTGTATATAAACATTATTTTACTATATTCTCGCTATAAGTTGCTGCAAGACGGTAGCAGACTTGCCCAAAATTAGATGCTATCAAGCACTTTAACCTTTGTTCTAACCATAGCTCAGAATCATTCTTATTTCTAGTTTGACATTCAATATCGTGTAGTTTTTCCTTGGGTTGTTGCAGACTATCAAGTAATTATTTTTTATATACTTGAAAATCTTCACCACGAATGTTTCTTTTCTTAATTGGTTTTGGAAAAAAGTTTGTTTGGCTTGTTATAGTTTGAATTCCGTTGTGATTCCTCACGTTTCTTTCGGGAAGGGTATAATCTTAAGCGTTTTTGATCGTCTACCAGATTAGTAAATTTTCCTAGGCTTGAGTCATGTATTTGTTCGTGTAGTTAGTAGTGAAGATCCCAGTATTATGGCTGACAACAGCAGCAGCACATTGAGCTTCATATGATCCTAGTTATACGTAATTGATGTGTTTTCCACCAGTCTTCTTCACAACGGTTGTGTAATAGTGATCAGCACAGTTATTGTATGTATTGTAATGTACAGTACATCAAGCTGCGACAGTTTTTTTTTTTAAGAAGGCCACTTTCTAGAAGAGCTGGAATTATATTTTAGTTTCTCATATCAAAAAGTATTGTGATTGTGAAAACAATCGATCGAGAAATTATGACAAATTTTTACTTTTTTTCTGAACACAAACCCAGAAAAGTTGATTTTTCAATTCTGTCTGTCTGTCCCTGGCCAAGGATTCAAAATGGTTTAATGGATTTTGTTCAAACTTGAAATTTAGGTATTATAAGGTTATATCACAAAAAAAAAATCCAAACGAAACCCTTTATTTAAGGGTAGATTAAGGGAACTGTGCCTTATATTGTACCCTTAATGAAAAATTCAAATTATTTCTCAGTTATTTCAAACATTGACAAGTTTATGCATAAAAGTGTTCTTTCTTGAACTTACTTTGTTGTCCACTAGTAACTTTTTATTTCTACTTATAAGATCTAAAACAAAACAAAAAACTGAAACAAAAAAATGAAAATGTACGATATTAGGAACATATATTCCTAATATCGTACACCTCAACTTATTTTACAGTGAGAGTAAAATTAGAACTGAAAAAGCTTCTGAAAATTCAGAAAATGTTGGCAAAGGACATACAAAGGCAAACAATACAATTAAATACACAAATAAAAATGATAAAAAGTCTAACGTTATCAAATATAAACATGTTTCATTCTTGCCAGCAAAATTCACAATTGAACTTCTTCCCATCATTGATACCATAACGTGATATATTACTCCAACTGTGACATTTGGTGCATGATATTCATTTTTAACTTTGTTTGTCATTAGAATAGCATTCATTGCCATAAAAACACTCAGTGTCCTCATCACTAACCTCGTTATCAGTTTCTACCAAGGAAGGCTCTTGCTGGTCTTCATCGCTGCTGAAAGAACCAAATGAAAGCTTCTTCTTACGATTTATGATTGTTCTTGGCTGATTTATTTGGGTAAACTTGTTTATTTAACGCTTTCTCATTTGTTTTGAAGCGTTCTTTGTAACCTGTGCACAGGGCTTGTTCTTGTAGGTTGAGATTGTAAGAACTTCTCCACTTCCAGTTCGTAAAGGGCGACCATTTCCAAGTTTCCTCTCAAGTGTTGAATTAACTAACTTATCAATCTCTTCTTCACTTCTGGCTTTGTCTTATAGTGGGGATTTTGAAACGTTGAATGTCTTTGATGCCTTTAATAGTCCCATTTACTTCTTCCTAACAGCTGATATAGCCTTCCTCATATCATCTGAGTTCCATGCCTTTAGTTTTTTTGGCGACATCGATAATGAATAAACATATGTTACTATTATTCCAAATATCACACAATGCGATATTACGAACATGTATGGTGTGCGTTATTAGGCACACTGAGGAAAACAATCTAGCGTCATGATAAGTGCCAATACATTATTCTATGGGAAAACCAAATACATCATAATAATAAAACATGAATTATATTGAGTGTAATCTGATTGTAATCTCGCCCTTATTCTCCCAAGAATAAAGGCGGGTACACAATATAAATACAAAATACCAAAAACAAACAATAATTGCAGAGGAGCCAATAAGATATCATATGACAAATAGGCCGTACTCCGGCATATAGGTCATTCTGCTTCCATGAACCCACTTTACAAATATTATTTAGAGGACTCAAAATTTAGCCAAAATCAGTGGTAGAGGACGTGACAGTTTCATTCGTATAGGTTCTATATCGGAATACTATAAGAGAAGATAGACATTTGACATTAGATTTTAAATAGTTTATTTTGATAAACAGTAGATAAATTATATTATAACCAAAAATTGTTAAAGTTAAACAGTGAGATAAATTCATGAACATAAAAGTATATTAGAAGGATAATTCCAATTGTTTACTTTGAACAATCCCTCATGATTTAAAGGAGAAATATAAATATATATAATATATCATATATTATAAAAATGACAACAATGGGTCTCACTCAACATCCCAAACTAACTATAACTATATAGCAACTATTAGAAAAGTTACAACAATGGGTCTGCACAATCACCCAGATTTGAATACTCATTTGAATACAAATGTATAACATTAGAAAACTAATCACAAGTCTCACTGACCGTCCTTAATTGAATTTACGATTATTTATAACAAGTATAGAAATAGTCTTTTTTGTCAACAAAAAGTACATTTTAGCGCAATACAACATTTTACCAAAAGGGAAAAGTCCCAAAACATTAAAGAATAATAATCTAACAGATGGCTCTAAGTTTCATATTTTTCCTAAACCTAACATTTATAAAACCTTGACATCTTACACCACACAGGGTATACATTTCGTGCAATAATAGTCCACTCAAAACGTAACAAAGGAATTATCATTTTCCTATCTTTGACATCCGATCGAGAATACGCATCTAAACTCCTGAGTTCAAAAATAGAACTTTGCATTTATTTTGCCAACTTAACAACTTGCAAGTATGATTTACTATACCTAATTCAATTTCTAATCAAATCAAAGTTAAATATACTATCCCTAACCATGATAATGTAATGTAATTTAGATTAACTAATAATAATTATGGCTGAAAAGGAATTTTGACAGTATAAAAGCCGAAACGTAATTTATACCTTATGATCATCCTCGACACCAAGATGTGACCAAGGGCGGTATCCTGACAAGAGTGGTATACCAATACAAGTTACATTAATATATACGTTTGATATTCAGGCTCGGAAAGGGGGAAGAGGGGATGACAAAACAGCGGTGAACATACACAAGGAGAAGGGGTAACTAGACGGACGTCGAATGTTCGAGCATGTGATGGGTGGAGATTGAACAATAGTTTCCTGGCCACATCATCGCTTATTTACGGAAGTACGTCACGTTTTCCCAGCATGCCTCACGCTAATTCCTGTTGCGAGCCTACACAGTGCTCGCTCGGTTAGTCTGATGTTGATATTGTTCGCTGTATGTTGTGCGTGGCGTATACCGGGGAGGGGCCACTGATGAATGGGGCTTGGTGAGTTGAATCGTGTTTGTTATTCAGTCTTGTAGGTTTTCACTATTTTTGTAGTTTTATACCAATAAACGCTATACAAGTACTAAATGAATTTTTCACATACCTTTTTTGAATAAATAATTGCTTCAATCCAACCTCTCTGAAATATCACAACCCTCACAAATCTTTTAACTCAAATAAAATATGAAGTTATTAACACTCAAAGATCAACTAAACTTGGCGAGACTCATACATCATTAACTACAAGTTCCACTAGATACCGCAAGATGGCCGACCGTAGAGTCTAAAAAACTAATCGTGCGATTAGGCATATATGCGATATTTGGCACAGTTCCCTTACTTATAAATATTTTTTTAAGTTACAAATGTTTCGAAAATGGCTTTAACGATTTTGTTTAAAATGTATATCTTGTGTTTGTTTGACATAACAATAAGCACTATATAATTGGTTTTTGGGCAAAATTTTGTTGAAGGGTAATTTACCGATGACTGATTTTTCAAAAACTTAAAATATTTTTCAAATGGATGTACCGATTTGGTTCCAAATGAGTACCTTAGTAGTGTTTTACATAACAGATAATACTGTTTACTTGTGTTTGGGGTAAAATCTCATTGGTAAAAGTTTACTGTTGACGAATTCTTCAAAAACTTGAAATATTTTACAAATGTACACAATGATTTGGTTTCAAACGGGTATCTTGGGAATGGTTGACATGACAATTTTATATTTGTTTCGGGGGTAAAATCTCATTTATGGCTATTGTAGTTTTACTGACTACTGATTTTTCAAAAAATTGAAATATTATACAAATTACTCTAACGATTTGGTTAAAAATGGGTACCATGGTATTGTTTGACATAACAATTAACTCTGTGAACATTTTTTGGGTGTAATTTACTGATAACAAGTTTCAAAAACTTGGAATATTTTACAATTGGCCCTAACGATTTGATTTAAAATGTGTATCTGGGGAGTGTTTGACATGAACATGACAAATAAAGCTGTATACTAATTTTGGTGGTAAATTTGTCTATAGATAATTTACTAATGATTGATATTCTTTAATTTGAGTACTTTAAAAAATAGCTTTAGAGATTTGGTTCAATATTAGTATTGGGAGACAAGTCTGCATATAATGATAATGTATCTTTTTTTGTAAAAAATAAATTAATTTAAGGTTAGTTTACTTAAAGCAAAAAAATTGAATGTTTTGGAAATATACCTTGAAGGTTGAATTCACAATGGGAATCTTGTAATAGTTTTTCATAGTAATTATAATTAAGTTTATATTTTTACAAATAAATAATCTTATGGTAGTTAACAAATGATTTAGTTTTGAAAATTTGGATTTCTTTAAATATAATTTAATAATTTGATTTAATTTTTTTTTACAAAGAGTGATTATTGTGATTTACAGGATGATTTGTTTAATTTTATGAGTAAAACTTATATAAGGCTAGCTTACTAAAAATCTATTTTTTGAACATTTTCTTCAAAGCTATAATACTCAACACAAGAAAATGTGTGTAATTGTGTCGTATCATTTAATTTTCATTCTGTTTAGGTCCTTTGCAAAAATATACAACACATATTTGGTGGTCTCCAAGTATATGATTGAATCTGTTTAGTATGTCATTTCTCAAATCAGCTATACGCTAATTCAATGGTCTTGTTTCATTCATGAGGTATTTTACAGCTCGAATTATATATAGCTTGGCGTTTTAAATAAGCTTACATAGAGTGTGTTTAGTTACCGAATATTACAAAGTGCTAAGAGTGAAAGATACCAAATATTCGTTAGACATTGTTCACTATTTCGTGTAAATATAATGAGATAAATAATGTAATGAAATAAAATAATGTGTTAGTAAAAAGTTTGAAAAGCATAACCAAGTTCAAGATTCGTGACTGGTTTCTTTAAATATGTTGGTGTCAGCTAATATTATATGCCATGATTTTGGAAGGAGACCCGTTTTGGAAGCCCTTATTTGGTACCAGAGTCTTACCGTATATTAGTATTTTGGTAGGATAAGTAGTCTTCCAGAAGGGACTGCTTACTACTATTCTAGAAGGCCACTTATCCCAGCAAAATATTACTATACAGTAGGCCTTTCAGAACGTTTTTTTTTACCAAAATCAGGGTATAGCAATACTTTCTGCAAGCTTATTACCTAAATGATCGTTTGAACGTAAGACTAATACACAAATGTTTGTTATTAAAACAAATGTAATCAAGTTTTTAGATATCTTATTTTATTAAAGTAATCAAACTTTCAATACACCTACCACGATTTATTTATTTTGTTTTGAAACCAATATACGAGCTAATAACCTACTTTAAATCATTGTATTATTAGTAGAGTGTAAACAACATGTGTCATATACACATATTTTAACATATTAAATATATTATTTGTACTTATACACTTTTACCTTAGAGTCTGGCTTGTATAACCTTGTATGTAATTGTTTATTCACCCATGTGAGATATGATACTTAACTATTTTAAAACAATAACAATTTTAAACAACATAAACATGTTTTCGCACAAAAACATTGAAACTAACCGTTAGATCTGTCTTATCAGAATCAAGCCGACGACCAACTTGAGCATCACGCTTTGGTACGTTGTAAGGGGTGTGTCTGTCCATCCAGTATAGTATAGAGATCACTGAGGTGGTTAAGAGTACCTACCTACGCATATTTGAAAGTGTAGATCATTTGAGATTCTCTTGATAAAAAAAAATCTGAAATTAAAGACTTCAGTTTTTAGAAAATTTTAGAATTATAATAAATAATTAATATTAAGGTTATTAAAGTGTTTGTTTATTTTTAGTTATTAGGCCACCAAATTATTGAACAAACTAAATTCAGAGCTATTATTCAAGAACAGAAAATATTTAACAAAGAAAAAAAAATCACAGGGGAAATAAACTACGCCAGCTTTGCCCCAACCATTTTGGGTTTATAAGCATCTTTAGTAGATTTATGAATTTTGTTAAATAATTATTTTTTCTATTAAATCCTTTTATCTAGATACACAAAATTTATTTTGAAGTAAGCAAATTAATTTAATTTTAATAATTTTCATAGGACTTTTGTATTGCACATAGTTTCTTTTATTATTGATATCATATATTTAAAAGAAATGTGATAACATTCTTAAGATTTTAAAAGCCATTACTTGGAGCTTATATTAAAATGCGAGGCGGCTTTGTGACTATACAAGTTATTCGTTCTATGAGTGTTCAACAGAATGCACTGCATCGTAAAATAATATATTCAAAGCAAGATCTAATATACACAGATTGGGGGAATCTTTATTTCCAGTGATCAGATTTTGAAAAGAAAAGCGTTAGTAATGTTGCAGAATATCACAGATCAATTAAACATTGGGATTTCTTCTAGCTTTTTTAAAATTATAGTTTGTAAATTTCTTGTGGAAAGAGTAAATACTTTATTTCAATTTTTTGAAATCTTGATTTTGTATTAATCTAAGGTGGAACACATATAAATGCAATTATGTTTTGTATTAGTGGAGAAGCTACACTAACATTTTAAATTGGGGTTCCAACTGTCATTTCTCCATCGCGTAATTCAATCGCAATGATTGTGTTGACAATGGAGACTTCCCGGTAATATAATTTACTATCTAGTGTTTTGTGAGTCATGAGTGACTGTACATTAGTTGATAATTGAATGTCAACTTTTGTTTTAGTCTCAAAAAGAAATGCGGCCACAAACTACTGATATATGTATTGACGTAAATTTATACCAATAAGTATACAGCGAGCTTACTTCTCAGGAGGCAACTACCAGTAATTCTGAAGAAATAAACCAATACCTAACTGAAACTGTCACAGTTATTAATAGAGAGGTCCTTGGGATTAAATAAATAAGTATAGTAGCTGGTTTAAGTAGTGATTGTATATTTCAATTAGAATAATATATTGCTAACAAGATGACCACGTTACATGAATGATTACTGACCAGAAGTGATTGATACATTATTTGAATTAAATAACGGTGCCCTCTTAATCTCTTAAATAACACACAATATGTTTCTAAAAGTAACAAAATTACTCTTTGCCGATGGTTTGTTAAATATATCAGCCATTTGGTCTTTAGAATTTATGTATTTTAAAGTTATTACATCTTCATCTATCTTTTGCTTGGTAAAAATGAACTTTATGTATACATGTTGTAATAAAAAATATTTTTTTACAGTATACTAATAAAATAATAATAATAATCTTTAACCTTTAACCGGAAAAATAAATATATTTTATCTGGTTCATTCAATCAGTGAAAGAGAGATATGTGTCTTCTCTTTACCTATATACTTGTGTTTTAGTTGGGCGCCACCCCTAGTATCTAGGGGAAAAATAATAGTCAAAAAAAAACTTTACCTCGGCTATTCACTCAGTGGTACGACGACTCTCAACCTCGGGACCTCTGGGTGAACTTAAAGCTTAAAAAACCATGACCAATATAGATAAAAAAAAAATTGATTGTTGAAGAAAAAATATAATTTAGGCTACAAATAAAAATGAATGTATGAAATAACCATTGTTGGCACTTTTGTGAATTTATTGTTGTTTCCCTTTTGTCCACATCCAAATCCTACCTATGGAATTCCGGTTAATTATAATTCTAAATTTACAAGGTATAGCACAGTATTGTTGAAACCAAAGGAAAAGAAAAAATATATATATATACAATCAGTAAAATCAATAATCAGACATAAAATATAATGTTAATTATTTTGTTGTATTAGTTTGTCCTTCTGGAAGTAAATAGGTTCTGACTCATTTAGGAAAGAGAAAATAAATAATTACAATAATCAAAAGTTGAAGAGTTGGTTTGACCTCACCCATGTATAATTAGTCAATACTGAAACACCATCTTCATAAATGTGTTTCACTTCGAATTCTTCCACAATTTACTTGAGCATAAATATTGTAGCTCTCATACACACTCTTAGCTTCCTTTTTTTACTACTTTAACTTTAATCTTCCTTCAGTCACAACTTTTTCTATATCTTGGTTAATACATAAATATATCTAAGTAGTTGGTTGCCAAACCTAGATCCTTCATACAAAATATTTTACTCAAATAACATTTTAAGTAATCAATTTTTCTTTTACTTGTGCCTAATAACAAAATATCACCCACAAACAACAATAAATAAACTTTGCTCTCAGTCGCACATTTAGTATACAAACAAAGGTTATTTTGAGAACGAACAAATCTTTTTTTGTTATTATTATGTCATCTAATTTCAAATTCCAGTATTTGGGTGACTTTTTTAGGCCATATATTGACTTATTGAGTTTATACAAAGTATTATCATTGCGGTTTAAGCCCGCAGGTAAGTTCATGTACACTTCATCCATTTGATGGACTGGTAAACCTAACATATTTGCAACAGCCAATCCAATATGAAATGTTGTGATTTTCGCAACATGAGCACACACATCATACATCTCAAAACTTTCCCTTTGCTGGAACCTTTTGGCTACCAACTGTGTTTTAAATTGGGATAGGTTTCCCACACTGTCAGGTTTCACTCTGTAGACCCAACTATTATCTATTACTCGTTTGTATTCTGTAGTTGGCACTTCTGTCTACGTGTTGTTTTCAAGTAGTACACTCAATTCTTTGTCCGTAGCATCTTTTCACTTATCAGAGTAAATACTATTTATTGCCTCTTAATATGAGTTTGGCTTTTGAAACATGCTTATAAAACTCATTTCATAATCTTTGTACCATACAGCTTTCTTTGTAAATCGCTTTTCAGCTTTTCTTGCTCTGTAAGTTTTCTTGTGATTTTTCTAGATCACAATCTTCATCACTGCTGTATGATTTACACTCCAGTTTTCAATCACCTCCCGAACTTTATCATTAGTTTTGTAGTGGTACTAATATAGTACGTTACAATAATGCAACCTAACCCCACCTCATGTTAACCTACAAGTATAAATTCTCTTTCAATTCATACTACCCATTCCGAGAAACGTCGACATTAACTTATAACTCCTGGAATATAACTATTCTCTATTCTAGTTCCATGTAGTTTCAAGCTATATACAAACATCATAATACACTATCAACTCTCTTCTATATGAACTGTTCATGTGCTTGCCCTCTGAATCTTCTGGCTAGCACAGCCTTCAAGCCTTGCCTAACTTCAACACGTCCTGATTCGACGAGTGGGGCAAATCTACCGTGGTGTCTCAATAGATGTTCCCTTGCCCCGATATCGACTAACCAATTTTGGTTATTATTAAAGTTGGCCATGAATGCGTTCCCTTTTGCCGTAATTTATTTCATCGGACTTTACATTCATTAATATGATGACGGATATTTTGACAAAAATGCCCTTTGATGATTTACAGTCTTGCTTGAAGTGACCCGTTTTACCACATCTGAAACATTTTACCTCACTTCGGTAACTCTTGCTAGCCAGCTCCACTGAAGTCCCTACAGTTGCCGGTACATCAATCTCACGTTGCCGCTCTTCCTCAACGAGTAGGCGTGCTTTCAACTCATCAATTCTTGTTTTTTTCCGTTGGTACAGACTCCCAGGTTGCGACAATATGTTTGAACTTACTTGGTAACGACATTAATAATTTCGTGATTAATATTTTGTCAGAAATGTTTTCTTCCAACTGAGCTGTTTTTCTCAGATCTCTTCGAGCTTCGCAAAAAAAAAAGTTAAAGTGTCCTCGTCTTCACACTTCAGCGAGAAGAATTTCTGTTGTTCTAGGTGTAACCTGGTTTCAGACTTTCTCATATACCACCATCAGTTTTGTCCACATTTTCGCAGTTGATGTCGTGTTGATTACGTGCACTATAACTTTTTCGTTCAGATGTGTTACAATAATTCCTTGAGCCTTTCCATTCTTTGAAATCCAGTCGGCGTAATTTTTAGCTGTTTCCGCCAGTTTTTGTTCCCTACCGTCAACCCATAACCCATAACCTGTTACAGCTATTATTAGAGAGGTTCGTGGGATTAAATAAATAACTATAGTAGCTGGTTTAAATAGTGCTTGTATATTTTAATTGGAATAATATATTGCTAACAAGACGACCGCGTGTTTAAATGAACGATTACTGCCCAGAAGTGATTGATACAGTAGAGTGTTGCCACTAGAGTTTAAATATAACTTCAATGGCACAGCTTATAAGACCGAGCGTATTGTAATCCATCAAGGTAAGACCTTTTAGGGTAAACTGAGTGGAAACTTTTAAAATTTCATATTATTTAACTTTAATTGTTTCACAAACATTTTGAATACATTCGAAAATGACCGTCACAGTGAAAATGATTTATCTGGTTTTGGTTGATGTGTAGCTTACATACACAATAAATTAGATATGTTATGTTAAGATCAAGGAACAATGACAAACCCACAATTTATATTAACATTTTATTTTCTCCACTATTGGCACTTAAACACACTATTTTATACAATCTTTTTTAAAGATTCTGGAATTAATCTAGCTCTATCTAGGTCAAATGTGGAGGGAAATATAATCTTTTTATAAAGTTTACTGATATTTTTGTAATTTGGGTTGGCTAGACTGGCTTTTGGAGATAAACAACAATAAAGTTGATTGTTTAAAACATTTTAGAGCCAAAGTTGTTTTCCTAAAATAAATACGAAATAATATATACATAGCATTTTATAATAATCAAAATTAAGACTATGATTAGTTATATCATTAAAAGATTCTCATAAAATGTATTCTCCTGATGATGGGAAGGTAAAGTCTTATCATTTTGCAATTGCAGGATCCTAAACAAATTATATTTTAAGTGTTAAATGCTCATTGAAGTATTTGTTTCCTTGTGCAGAAGAAAAATGAAATCAATCAAACCTATATCAAGACTTCGGTTGATAGTCTTGTTTTAACCTATCTTGTGAGATGGTGCAGCTATGGTTGCATAATCTATAACCATATTATTATATAATAAGTAGTGCTATCACATGGAAATAGATCATTTCATTCTATCAGAATATTGTTTCTATTAATTTAACTTATTTGTTTTGTATTCAATTTCGAGTTTTTAATTTCTTATACTTATTTTAATTGAACTAACTTAAATAAATAATGATGTAAAAGTGTTTACCGGTAATTATAATTATGTTTTAGACTAAAGCCCCTTATATAGACTCCATACCTGTAAGGTGCGTAATACTCCATAAGAGATCGACTCCACAAGTTCCCAGATTGCACTGTCTACAAAGTCCTTATACTTAATTCCTTAGTCCTTACCACTCCATAGAAGTTGACTCAACTTTAACTTTCTAAGGCCTAGACAATACGAACTGCTTAGGACTACTAATCACAGCAAAGTAAAGGTGTACACATCAAATGAAAGCACTATGGTTATTTTATAGTAATTAGACAAACTAGCTCATGTTTTAAATATATTATTTGTGTTTGCACTTAACCTACTTTTCAAATATGGCCTATCCTGGACATTTTATCAAATTGTGTTGCGTAACTACTTTTGTTAATAATTCGTTCAGCTGGGATATCGTCTGCTTCACAGATAACGTCTGCTTGTGCCTAGCTCTAGAACATTTTCTTTTGAATAGTTAAATTAGATGTTGTTTCCAACTTTCTCATTGGTTGGTATAGTTATGTGATTATGAATTCTGATTATATGGATGCGATTTTCATTTCTAGAGACTTAAAGACTACTATAAGGATATGGAACTAACTGACTGTAGATGGGGCTTAATGCCCATAATTTAATCACTGAAATGGTACACATCTCCTGTGTGAATACAGACAATTTTTTATTCTCATAATACCATAAAGAAACTTTTTTTGCATTTTTAACTTACTTGACACAATTAAAATTCAAAGAATGGAATAGTACCTATTTGACTCACAATATTTACATCAAAAATATACAAACAATCTTAACTTAAGATTGATGTTATTCAATTCTTATATTATTCCCAAACTGACTAAAACACCTTAATGGTTTAGCTATCATCTACTAGATGATTCCTCTAATGATAGGGGGATATTTAAGTAATGATTAAGTTTATCCAACAGACAGTGTTTGATAGCTTTCTTCTTTGACTTATTCTTACAACTATACATAGCAAACTGTACAACATATTGCTCAATCGCCAACAACAACACAAAAAAACAAAAACAATAGGCCTAGGCATGGTCAGAGCATGGAGAACACAAATTCAAGCAAAATAAATTGTTCAAATGTTTTAAATTATTATTAACTACAATACTTTCCCTCACTAAACGTTTTATTTAGTCCTGGTCTAGTCCCATTCCAGAGTGCACTTAATGGGTCTCCACTTGCTTTAATCACAGTATGTTGGCCTGAAAACCTTTCATACTTTTCAAATAGGCCACATGACGTGTTATTTACAAATCAAATATCTCCATCACATTCAGTACCAATATGTAATACACTTGTTGTGGTCACGAGTGTAGTGTCAACTGAATTATTAGAACTAGCTCACTTGAAAGATCTCCCATCAGCTATCCATTTGTGACAATTCTTAATGCTATGTCCTATATTAGAACATTAATGACACTTCATATTTACATCAGAAAACTTAGAGCATATTGACTTGCCACTTGTCTTAAACTGTGGGGCAGGTGGTAGGGTGAACTTTGCCCTATGCTTCTCCATGTTAAAAAATTTGAACCTTTTTCTCAGGAAACAAAAAATATTTTATATTGGTCTTTTGTTTCTATTAAACGATAGCTTCTTAATACAAACTTAGATGGAGTGATTTTTATTTATTACAAATTTAAAAAAAATAGATTTTTTAGTAACGCTCTAAAGATACATTTAAAAAAAAAGTATTTTTCCCCCTCCCATATGCTATGTGAAAGATAATTTAAAAATGATCTCTCATTAAAAGTTGTATTCTACTATGGATAACACACCCCAAAAAATTTCTAATTGATAGCTCCTGATACATGCTGAGAAAAAGGTAGATAAGTTTATTTGAAGAAAATTTGTTTCACAGGAAAACAGCAAAGCGTAAAAAGTCAACTTAAAATCTGTACAAACTCACTTTTTCCCCCTACATTAGTGCATTCCTGATAGGCCTACATAAGATGGCTTCTCTACATCTTCTACTTCTTCTAGTAGGTCTTCCAATTTTCTGTTTGCTAGACTTCTTTTTTTTCTAGATTTTTTTTTTTCTAGTTTTAAGAGGGTTTTTTTTATCTTTTCATATCAACCTCTTATCCAAATCTACTATGATAGAAACACACTTTTTCCCAGGATTGAGTCCCATTTGCTGTAATGTTTTACATTTAGTAACATTTCCACTGTTGAAGCTGCTGACAGGTTCATACACACCAAATCTAAGCGTTTTTAGAGTAACAAATGTTCTTTTTGGGACCTATGACCCATTGAGGTTGTTTAACAATTTGTTTGGATTTTGTGATTTCCCCCGAAGGCATTTTTCAAATAGGCTAGCAAAGAATTGGCTGAATCTCTTAATATTGGTTTTATATGTAACATGATATTTTCTGGTAAATGGAAATGTTTTGTATGATTGTACTCTTTATTACTTGATATGGCCTTGTGATATTACACCACATATTTTAATCATGTGGGCATAAGTTGTACGAGGTGGCTTTTGTTTGAAGTTAACAAATATAAATATTCAGCCCAAACTGCTCTTTTCATATCTACCAGTATTTCTTTGAATGACTAGACCATAACACTTCTGTATGCTTATAATTGCATACCACCAAGTGACGATCCATCAGGAAGTTTTTTTGTTCTGGTTCTTAGAGTTCTCAGCCTAGTCCCAATTCTTTTCTGGAAGTGCCCAATACATTCAAATTTCTTTATTATAACTCCTGTTCCATATGGTTGTGAATCTGATATTGCTTTGTAAAAAATAAAACAGTCAAAATAAAAAATGACATCAAAAATAGTTAAAAGGTATAGAAATAGAGTGGGCAGCAGTGACAAACTGTGTTACAAACCAATATTCTAAAAAATATGGTTGTAATGCATAGAGAAAGATTTTTTTTTAGAATACTTAGAGTTGACATATATCCTATTAAAGATAGTTACACCATTTTATTCAACAGAGTCCATTCTATTTTAAACAATAAAAAACTCAAAATCAATAAATTTTCAGCAATGATAAACCCTGTTGCCAACTGCCACAAGTAGGGAATGGTCCATGAAAGTGTGACAAATTTAAGTTTACTAGCTCACATTAAAATAAGTTGTTTTTTTCCTGGCAGTGTGTGCTCATTGTAACTTGAAATTTCCTTCATATTATTGGAAGCAAAATTATTTTCTAATTTGCTTTAAATTGTCTTACATTTTCTATTGTAATATTAATTGTAATATTTAATTATTTGTTTAATATTTGCATTTGAAGTATTGGTAACTGGGTATTAAAGTGTAGGCCCCTAAGCCCTACATGTTTTGATTAAATTTTCAAAACAATATGTGTTGTTTTAAATGTTTAATTGACTAAGCAAACCAATTTCTAAATTTTCACATGGTGTGGTGAATTTCACTTCAATTTCGCCACATCTGTGGCTACATAGGAAATTATGTTGCCCACCTCTGATCTAAACTTCCCTTTTAATGTTTTTTAAAGTCTAAAGAGAACAAACTTAACATGTGTTTCTTTTACACAAAAAATTAATATTTTTATTTTTGAATTATAAATCATGCTTTACAAGCGTTTATTAGGTTTTGTGCTTGAAAGATGATAGTGCATGGGTGATTATAGAACTAATCTACACACTCCTTCTGGTTGTATGTAGTCCATAAGACTACACTAGAGATGGAAATAACGATTCACTCTTGGAAATAATTTACTTTTTTTGGTTCACTCATTGGCTTAGTTCATTTCTTAATGATGAAAAGTTTTTAAAAGCACCTTTGCCCTCCCATTGCTACCAATAATTATGATAGACCCCTAAATAGGTCTGCCAGACAAAAGGAATGGATTACGGCTCAAGACTTAAAGACCTGTTTTCTTCTTTGTTTGTTTTGTTTGGCTTCTCACGGAATACGATCAGGAATAATTGTACGTCCCACAGTTTGGGAACCGCTGCTGTAGACTTTTTAATAAGCCTTCACTATCTTGGGCTTATTGCAACAAGCCTGGACTCAACTAGGCTGATTGATCAAACAAAGGTGCATTTCCTTAATAGCTTAAGGCTGTATGGGCTTATTGCAATAAGCATAAAAAATTATCAGGCTGATAAGCAATATAATATTATTTTCCAATTAGCCTGGCTCATTGTAAATTGAGGGTGCCTTTTGCAATAAGCTAGATTTTCCAATTCACCTACGATATATATAAATCATTATTTAAAATATATTTTTATAAAACCAATAGTTTCCGAATTATAAGTGTATATATATATATATATATATATACATGTTTTATAAAAATATATTTTAAATGATGATTTTTATATTTAATATGCCTTCATTTTGAAATTATAAGTTATTTCATGTCTCAAAGAGGTGCAGAGACATGATAAAAATTGGAAGTTTCTTTGAGTGTAAATTACCCTCAAAGTTATTTTCATGAGGAAATGATAACTTCCATTTTCTTTAATACTAAACAATACATACATACGAATTTAAATCGAGTCGACTTTGATATAATCTATTTTTTCTCTTTCCCCCTTAATTAACATATACTACCATTAATTTTAGGGTTGGATAGATTATTTTTTTTAAATCTCTGAGAAACCTTATGAAAATATCATGTTCTAAGTTTTATCCCAATTGGTAAAATAGTTTCATCTTTAGTCAGAGCTACAGACTCACTGGCATAATTAAAAAAAACCTTTCTGATTCAGGGCGTCATCAAACGTCGACATCCATCAAAATCTCGAGTTTGATTTGTTTGACAATCACTATTTTTTCCCAACCACAGAGGTGTGAGAAGGTAAAAAGTAACATTGTATATTAATATGTTAACCTACAAATTTAATCTAATGGATAATATGACTAAAAAGTAATCTATCTTTATTCCTTTAACATATTATGCACAATTGTGCATACATATTAATTTATCATGCTGTATTCTTTGTTCAAGGCCATTCTTAAAATCATTTATTAAATAGTTAATAATTAAGTGGTTTACAGCGTCTTGGTAAAACATTTATATGGTCTGCAGCTAAATAGGCACCATACAAACTACTAGACAACAAACTGCTCGACAAGATATAAAAAAATATTTGGAAGGCTGGGTGGGTCAAGTGGCCGACACGACTTGGACCAACTGCTAGACAAGCTCAAGTATAGGAGTACAAAGTGATAGACAACCAAGCGATCGACACGAGAGAACTAATCTGTAAAAAGACTCAACTGCTAGACACCCAGAAACGACATGGACCAAGTGATCGACACGAGCTGGACCATGTGATAGACAA
>CABFVX010004607.1:0-12573 GCA_902151425.1 Timema shepardi | reverse complement strand
CACCTAGCATAGTGTTATTTAGGAGGTCAAACAATACTTACACCTAGCATAGTTTTATTTAGGAGGTCAAACAATACCTACACCTAGCATAGTTTTATTTAGGAGGTCAAACAATACCTACACCTAGCATAGTTTTATTTAGGAGGTAAAACAATACTTCACCTAGCATAGTGTTATTTAGGAGGTCAGACAATACCTACACCTAGCATAGTTTTATTTAGGAGGTCAAACAATACCTACACCTAGCATAGTTTTATTTAGGACGTAAAACAATACCTACACCTAGAATAGTGTTATTTATGAGGTCAGACAATACTTAGACCTAGCATAGTGTTATTTAGGAGGTCAGACAATACTTAGAGCTAGCAAACAGTGTTATTTAGGTTTTGAATTAACTGTTCTGTCACTTAGCCCACTCTTAACTGGATTATATCAAAGTTTGTCGAGCAGTTGGTCCTCTCGTGTCGACCATTCGTTTCTTTGTGTCTAGCAGTTTGCTGTCTACCACTTTGTCCTCTCGTGTCGACCACTTTGTTGTCTATCACTTTGCCTGCTCCCAGCTAAATATAGGTTGGTGACTTCTGCTTTGTAAATTATATCCAAGAAATTATTTAAAATTAATAAAAATGGTTCAAACGGCACTATTAAACTACATGGATCAACGATGGAGTGTATTTCTGATTGTTATTAAATGGCCAACGATTTTACACATATATTACCGATCAACCCTTAAAATATGAGCGATAAATAACCCTAACACAGGATTAGCCCTAGATAGCTCAGTGGTAAGATATTGATGTGCTAAGTTGGATGTTCCTGATTTGATTCCAGATTTCAAAAGAATTTTCAAAAAAAGTTAATTATCTAAGTTCAATAACATAATATAGGCCTAGGTTGAAGTCATTTCACCAACTTTTTTGTTTTTTGAATCAAATAGCCAAAGCTATTATTATGCATTTTAGTAAGGATTACTCCATCTAGATATCAGATTCTGAAAATTGAAAAATGACACCTAAACACGGGAATCGAACCCGGGACCTTTGGCTTAGTACGCCAATACCCGGGTTCGATTCCCGTGTCCAGGTGTCATTTTTCAATTTTCAGAATATTTTTGTTTTTTGTTTGGGCTTTCTAAATTTCTTCGTAAAAGCATTTCTTTGCCTTGGAATGCTTATGCCTTTTGCCCTTTACATCTCTTCTGCCATCTTTAAACTTTTGTGGGGCAATTTAAAAAAATAATAAAAATGCTTTTTCCATTATTATTACATTTCACACATCACTAAAGGCAAAATATGAAGCACCTCAGCTCATATCAGTTTTCATGAGTTTCAGATTGAATATTAATGTGATAGAGGTACCATTATTAAGTTAAAAGATGTCTGCATTAATTGATTTACTTCGCCTATTTATTACACATGTTAAAGTCTACAAAATAATTAATTGAATAATGCATTTATTTGGCAATTTTTTATGCAATTAATTGAAGTTTTATTGAAATAATATTTATTTCAATTAATAAACCTCCTCAAGTACTTCTACATCCCAAATATAAAATCTTGGCATCATTTGGTTTTTCTAAAAATTGTTGCATTAAATGCCAACATTTCAAACTTTGAGTAAACACTATGCTTAAAATATACATATCTATATATATAATACTCTGATCAAAGTTTGGTTTAAGAAGCCCTACATATATATAATTATTATTATATCATTAATTTTAGGCCATACACCCTTAAGGATACTGTGAGGGCCACATTTTAAGTGAGTGAGGGTCACCAATTGGACTACACTGATCTAGTTAATTGTGGCCTTCATTTAGTTTGTTAATTTCTAACAATGTCATAAGTAATGCTGTTGACGTTTTTTTAAATTGTTATAGACACAAAGAATGGCGAGCTCAGGCAAAGAAAATGAGACGCAAGAAAATTCGCCAACTAAAGGCACAAGAAAGAGATTCACTTTTGGAAGAAGGTAACTACTGGTATTCTAGGTGGCTGGTTTCTAAAGATCTAAGACCTACCCTACTACTCATTACTTTGTTTTTAATTCTCAGCTCTGAAAACAAGTGTAAATTGATAACATCTCTCATACTATTACAATGTCAGTTAAAACCAAAAACTACTAAATAATATATGACTAGTGGATTGGGAAAACTTGAAGAATTACCTGAATAGGCATACTTTTTAAAGATACAGTCTAAGTGTTACGTTGGCTTGAAGCTTTATTATCTGTATTTTAATTTTTTCTCTTCCAATGGCAAATAAGAATCCTTTTGTGATTTTTACTTTTATCTCTACATAATGTAATAAGATAAAATTAAACCAAATAAAATTCTATTAACACTTTTACCCTCTAATTACACAAGCATCTAGCAGGACACTGCAGTAAATAATACCCAAACCAAAGGCATCTACATTAAAAAAATGAATTAGGCTATAGGAGTTGATTAGATTATAAAATGCATTGAGAAAAAAATATTTAAGTTGTCAAACTACTAAAATAGATAAGATATTGTAAGGATATAAAAACAAAAATAAATTTGAATACAATATTAAATAAGTGGATCTGATTTATTCTTATATTATGGCACCCTAAATAAGGAATATTAGCTTTTAGCAGTCATTTTTTATGTTGCTTTATTTACCACAACATGTTGACCCCAAAATATATGGCTAAATGAGAACTAAACCTATTTGGGATCTATATCTGTTCAAGTTTGGTTAAAGTTGTTGACCAGTCCAAGCTTTAGAAGGAATCACGGCACAAATTTTTCTCAGCTTAATTGAACTTTTTCATCACACATCAAGTAACTTAAAGGCTGTAATATGGATTGAAAAATTAAGTTTACCAAACATTTTAGAGCAAGGATAGTTTCTATTCAATTTTATTAAAATTCATTATAATTATGCTTAATACAGGGCTAATAGTAAGCCATGTTTCTGGGTTTTAACAATTTTATTTTATTTTTTCAAAAAAAGATGTACCAATTGACTAAATAAAGTTAGTTTTTACCTATTGATTCTTTTTCTTATATAAGTAACTTATTTCATAGATGCATCATATTTCACCAAGCAAACATTATGCTTACCTTAATAATTAATGTCACCCATGGTAACTTTAAGAACATATTTACTGTAATCTTTAACAGGACATTTTGTTTTTATATCTTATTCATTAGAAAAATTATAATTTGTTTTAGAAAATCTATTTCATTAGTTGAATTTTTTTATATTTTTCATATTTGAGAAAGTTATTTCAACTCGTTGAAAAATCCAGGAAAACTGGGAATTATGCTTGAATTTTGAGCATCGTAAAAAAGCCCGGGAATTGGGCTTGCATTTTTCTGTCTATCGGGAACTAAGAAATATTATTGTAAGATCCATCTTGGGCAAAGTGAACCATCACAACCAGAGCTGTGGAGTTGGTGCGCCACGCCTTCGACTCCTCTGTTTTTCTACTCTCTGACCCTGACTCCTTTAGAAATGGCTAAAGTATATTCAGTAAAAAAAAAATACTCCATAAAACTCTTCATTACAGACTACTTCATGGGAAACTTCTTTGGCACTGTGAATTATATTTGAATACATTTGTCAATCCAAATTACAAATATTAGTCCTAAAGATTAAAAAAAAGCGTAAATCTAAACTGATATATTTACCATTATATAATGTGTTATAATATAATAGGTTTTTGTCCTGAAGCTGGAGGCCGAGTTGGTACACTTTTACTGATTCCGATCCACTCAAAATTGCTTCGGACTCTGAATCTACTGTCTTGGTCACACACAACCTACACATATAGAGCATGTAAAACCCCCATGCAACAACCAAACATGAGTGACTCCCCTAAAGTTAATGTTTTCTTGGCCATATCTTGAGAAATATTTATAGCCCTTTCTTTTTATTGGTAAGTCCTCTAAAACACAATGATTGATCACTCCTATCAGGTTATACTGTATGTCTGGATATTTTCTCAAATGAATGACGATTCCAGGGACTACATTTTCCAGTAAGCTGAGTAGCCACCTAATTGGCATTTTAATGTTCGCCTTTATCTCCCTCAAAAAATGCACCTTCACTGTTGGATTGGTCTCAGTGGACTCCATAACTGGCTTCTCTACAGCTGGTCCCCTAGGTTGCCACATCTTATGCCGTGCGACTTCTTTCTTTGGAAGTACGTTAAGGATGATGTGTATGTGAGACCATTACCCTCAACCTTGGATGAGCTCAAAAATCGCATTGCTGCAGCTGTGGAGTCAGTGATAATGGACATACGGGAGCGAGTATTAGAGTCATTTGACTTTTGCCTCAACGTTGTTTGTGTCCTAAAGGAAGTAGACAACATTTGAACAGCTGTTTTTCTTTTGATTGATGTGTACCGCCCCCCTTCTCCTCTAACGGACAAGGGCAGGGGCACATGTACAATAAACTAAAGAGGGCAAGAAAACAACAACAAATGATTAAATTGCAGAAGAGCGTTAGGACCACATAAACATTGATAGGCCTTCACTTTGACCTATTCAACAATTTGTCGTCATGAAGCCTTCCCAACCATCACTCGTTACTATGTGTTATCACTCAAAGGAAAAGGGGCGAGGATCTTTTGAGTTAAAAGAATGACTCTTAACTTGTCATGGTAAATTAAAGATGGCAAGTAAAATAAACCAATATTTATTTTAGAAAAGATTAACAATAAATATATATATATGCATATAGGTAACAATAGATAGTTAAAAAGAAAATATATACATATAGAAAAAGGAAGAATGGGGTTATGCCCATTACTATACAGTGGTACTGTTACCATAGCAACCTTTGTCCTAACAATTACATTCACGATTACGAAAGGTAACGTACAACCCCTCAACGGGTCTCAGCGGCAACCCGCAATACGCTAACAACCATACCTATACGCTACAGGCTAAACATCCGCATTTTACAAACGGACTGTATCGTATGCTTTATAATTACAATGTATAAGCATAAATATTCATGGCAACCAAAAAGAGAAAGTAAATGATTTATTTTAGTCTTAACCAAAAATCCAACAAACAAATTTAGCCGTATGGGCCATCAACATTTCCCATACTACCCAGGCATTCGCCTTCAAAAACGTAAGGTAAAAACTTACAAAAAAGGTCCTTCATTCTTTCTAATCATGTTACCAAGCCGGAAGGGCAAAAAACCTCAGTAATATAGTTAACGAATAATAAACAACATTACGCCATTTTTGGGCTACGTAATTTGTCATTCCTACAATATTAAAGAAAATACCCAAAACAACAGATGAAAGTCAAAAATCAAATTTTGTATGTACTGGCCAAAAAAGAATTTAGACCTAACCTAAAATTTACCAATAAACCTATAACAAATTTCCAAAGTGTAATTTTGACTAGTACAACCGAAATTGAATTTATACCTTGGGAAAACTCCCATCCTAGGATAAGTGTCCAAGACATGGATGATTCAAGAAGTGAGTTGATGAGACACACAACATCAGTTTATAAACAGTTATTCTCTGAGGGGAGGGGAACATAGGGGAATCGAAAGAACATAAAAGAACATTCACATGGAACAGAGGGATTGGCGCAGTAAAGAACAAATAGGTCATTGGAGAGGCGTCTAGAACATCACGTGATCATCACATGATCGCTCCCATGAAGCAACGCGAAAACAACACGCTCAAAATGCCACACCTCTAATTCTTCTAGTTATGTCTTTTCACTCGGGGCGGAAACAATGCGCGCGGGCAGGGATGTTTGTTGACAAGACTTCACACACACAGACCGAGAAACGAGGCACTTTTGGTGAGTCCAGTATTGTTTACTCTTCGGTGTTGTAGAATTAGTGTTAGTTTACTCGTATTTTCTTCTTGCTTGTAACGTTGATGTCAAGCAACGTTACAAATGTAATCACTCTGTATTTGTAAACTTCAACAATATAGTAATTTAAGATCAGATTAATTATTTAAAAAAACTCTTGTAGAGTAAATCAGTATGTGAATATATCATTCACAAACTTATACTGATATTTATTTTTGGGAGGTGTTCTTCAAACCTTTACTCATATATTACTTTCAGGCAGCCTACGATTATTATTAATATTTTGTTGGTGATTTAATATGTATCTTCTATACATGAAATGATCTTAGGCCAAGCATTCCCTGTTATATTTTGAATAACATTTCAGCCCATCCAAAAATGATAACTAATTAATATGCATGCAATGTTACACAGATATCAACTCTTCAACACAACTACATATTATATTAAAGAACAAATATGTTTTGTTGTGATAGTTAGTCATACAGTTAATCAAATCTTCCAGGCACTGTTAAAATAGTGTTAAAATTTTACTAAGGGCTTGTTTTATTTAAACATTTAAATATTTTTTATAGCTACTACAGTTCTAAGTTATATTTTAAATGTCTAATTACAATTTTTTAAATTCAAAATAAATATAAAACATGAGTGTTGTTTATGGGTAGCTATTAAAATTATTTTTAATATAATGTATTTAGTTCAAGTGTAAAAATATTATACTAAACTCCATTAAATTATATTGTTTTAAAAATTAATAAACAAAATGTTGCAGTTGCTGCATTGATGTAAACTTGTTTTTATTTATTTTATAATCTTTGTATTACATGATGCCTAAAATACCTTCTAATGTATAGTCTAATTGTAATATCTAAATTCCTTAAGTAATGTAAGTTTTATTTAATTGGGGTATTAACAAGTTTATAATAAAATGTTAACATGATGTATACCCATTAATATAAAAATGAAATAGCTATAGGCAAGGATGATGATAAAAGGATTTATTTATACCATATAGCTAGTTGAATTCTTGTGACATTGTTTTGTATAGAATGAGAATGATTCAAATTGATTGTGGAAAACAACATTCAGTTGACTCAACCAGGATTAAAACCAAATATTAATCTCTTAGCTAATGGCTAAGATCAGAGACTAACACGTCAATCAGTCCCAGTAGTGCAGAGCCAACTCCAACTTTTAGTAGTCCAATAAAAATAATGACTGATCATAAAGCATTAAAATTATCAGTGGGAAAAATGCCCACAATGATGTGAAAAATAACAGTTTTGGGGGTAAAGAGTGAGGGAAAGTTAGACTAGTTACATGGTGAAAGGGGAAGTTGCTTTGGTTTTCTTTTTTAGCCCTTCCATTCTATCTTAAATCTATTTCATCTATCTATAATAATTAAGACTTCCATATTGAACCCAAATTCGACACCTTAGCTCAGCCGGTAGCGTGTCTGCCTATTGAACTAAGGGTTCTGGGTTCGATTCCCCATATGGCCAGAAATTTATCATTGAAGAAAATATGGGTTTACCCTTTCACATTAATAAATTAATTGTTGAAGACTGGATGTTGTACCTGTCTTAGTTTTAAGATTGATTATAAGGCATTTGAAGCTACAACAGGTCTAGCCAGCCTGAATTGGAAAAATATATGGTTTGAATAACAAAACTGTCCTAGACCATAGGCTGGAATCAGTAATGGATGTAACATTTTTTAACCCAAATCTATTTTGAATAACCTTCAAATAGTTTAAACTAAGATTTTTTTAAATATTAGAACTAGTAAACAACCCTCTGCTTTATGAAAAACAGTTTAGCTTTGACATTCCTCTTGTCTATAGTACATAACTTGTGATTGACAGAACGCAAGATGCAAGAAAACTCTCCCAGATACCAGGCCTGGGAACAGGAGCAACAGGTGTTGGAGGAGTTTGAGCGAGAAGAGGAAGAGCGTCTCAATTGGGAGAGGAATGTACAGTGGGTCAGAGATGAGGAAGTTGCTCAGCGGCAATGGCGAGAGCGCCAGGTGAAACTGGCACTGGCACGTGAAGAGAAGACCAAACAGGAGGTACACTCATATTCAGATAGGAAGAAACTATTTTGACAGTTACAAAATTTACTAAAATGTTTTTAATATACCTTTATTTCAAATCATGTGATTTGCAGCTGATATTTTTGATTGATATTAATCTTATCATTGCCTATAGATGAATACTAATAATATAGTATAATGTTCTCAATGTTGAACTCAACAAATTATGTTGTATTTTATTAAAGTTTCCGGATACCATAATTCTACTATAATTTAAGACTAACACGAGGTGAGAAAGTGACAAACTGGGAATAAATTAATAGTCTAATAGAAGGAGATAAGCCAATACCAAACTAAAGGCAAGTCAAAGCCAAACTGAGGTTAAGTTATTACTAGACAGGAGATGAATCAAAACCTAAAAGGAAATAAGTAATTTTCAGAAGGATGTTGGTTAGGACTATTTAGAAATAAGCTAGGTCCAAACAGAAGGTAGCCCACAATAATAGATAAGTCATTGATGAAACTGGAGACTAAGCAAAGGGTATATTTAAAATGATAAAATGATCTGATGCTATACTGCATGGATTTTCTTTTGTCATTGCGTTTCACTACCCATTCAAGTTATACACATATGGTATAGTTTCACTAATGTGTTAGAGATGCAGAAGGTTGAGTTTAAAGTTCCCACATTTGTGTGGAGGGAGAGTGGAAAATCATTCAAGAAAAAAACACCCTGAATGCACCTGCCTGGGATTCAAACCCTATCTCCTCATCATCGGCGATCCAGTTTATTGTTAGAGGGGCGCCTTAGACAGTTTGACATATAGCGTACGATGCTTGATTATTGATAAAACTATCAGCACGCTGCCCCCCTCCCCTTTTCTTAGTAGTTTGCATGCATACAAGAGAGTCTAGATTGTTAGCGTGTTGGGCACTAAGGCTCAGCGACTTGACTTTAGTGGTGTGAGGTGGATTCACCTTGTCCTTTCACAATGTTCTCTTAAGAATAAAATCATAATATTAAACAACTTGAAGTATTTTCATTGCTTTAAAGATTCCAGTGGATTAGGCTGAGGTCATTTAGCAACTGAGTCATTTTATATGAGAGTGGTCACATAACAACAAAATGATTTTATTTGGGAGGTTATGGTTGTTAATATCGCAGAGATGGACTGTAGTGTCAAACAAGTTACAGACCACTGAAGCAAGACTTGCATAGATCACAATTTCATTTTACCCCCATCAAATTGGGAAGGAAGGCAAATAAATATAACTAAACAGGAAATGGGTAACTAAACCCAAAATAGGATTAAACATCATTAAAAAAATCACTCTTGGTGGCTACATGGGTATTAGGTGGGACTTACTCAGAATCAACCTGTACTCAGAATTTTTCCACGGTAATGCCAGAATAGTTTTTGTTACTTTAAACCTGATATAATGGTGTTTTGAGTGTAATAATAGTAGGCTACAAATTTTCACCCTTTCCCTCTTTATATTAACTTTACAACATGGATCTTTATTTACATAGATGTTCCTGTATATTAAACAATAACAGTATATATGTCATAAAATAAAATCTTGTAAAATATTTGGTAAATTATTTTATTTTTTTCAGTTGAGGATACGTGAAGAGTGGGAGTCAGAACAAAATAAACTGCGGGTGGCAGAAGAGATTGAATTGAAGAAAAAAGAAGAGAAACAACGCCAACAGGTAATATTGCAACACAAAAACAGTACTGTAACGCGGGGCACACGTGACCTGTGAGGGTCATGGGCCATTCACATGTGAACGTGTGAACCATGAGTTCTTTTGAGGATATTGGAGCAGGTTGTAGGCTAAATATGAATTAAAATACTCACAGATCACCCAAGGCTTTGATTATTAAAAACACCACTCATAAACATTCACAGAATTAAATATACAGCTAACAATTCAACAAATTAGGTAGTCAAAGTAATTATGTAAATTAACAAACCAATAAGGACATAATAAATAGAATAACACTGAATAAATTATAACTAAGCAGTTCACCGAGCTAAGTAATAGTAGTAATTGTCTCCTGGTCTCACTGGTTAAGAACCAAGAACTGAGCACACCTGGCTATCGCTGAGCGTGTATATATAGGGGTGGTGCCAGCCAAGGGTCTCGAATCCTCCACTTCTAGAATGCTAGGCCAGAATTAAAAGAACCCAGACCCTCCCAGACATGTCTCTGTCCTCACCTCGTCCCCTCTAATCCCCCAGTCAAGTGAGAAGGCTGCTGCCTACCTGCTAGACAAGGAAGGAGACAGAGAGAACAAGGAACGCAGCCAGGGTAAACAATGAGAGCACGCTGGTCCCGCTGTTAAACACTAATCTTGTTACAGTACTATCAAATTAATAACACAAACTATAAGTTTGTTAGTTCTGAAAAACTTTTATTGTTTCAGGATGAACTTTTGAAACAAATAGATGACTTCATCAACAAGGTAGGTTTTCTTGATCAGGTTACTTTAGTACAATCTTTCATGTTTTTTTAACAACATCTAATATTTATTGAAATAGCCTGAAATATGTTTAAAAATTTTTTCAGGGAAAAGATTTACCGATTTCATTGATGGTAACTAATGAGACAAACCCAAATAAACCGCTGTGTCCATTTTTCTCCAAGACTGGAGCCTGCCGATTTGGGGACCGGTGTTCACGGTAAGTAAATGTTGTAGTCACCGCCGAAATTAGTAATTGCTGCAGATGATGGTTCGATTAAATAGCATTTTCCAAATTCCAATGTAGTGAAATTATTTTGGTTTTCAGAAATCACCCCAGACCTGGAGTAAGCAAAGTGTTACTGATTCCAGGATTTTATTCTCATTTTGGGATACAAAATTTCCTTCAAGATGAGTATGACACGGACATTATGTTGGAGTACGAAGATTCTGAAACATATCAACATTTCAAGTAATTGTCTATGTCTATTACTAATTAAACTGTTATTTTTTTTAAATAAATATTTTGATGCTTTTGGTGTTGCAATTTGTATCCAAAGTTTTAACTAATGCTAAATCTAAAAAATGTATAAACTCTGCACATAAAAAAGAAATCATTTTGCTGTTATAAATATAATTTTTTTACAGAGAATTTTTCGATGATGTACTTCTTGAATTTGAACGATTTGGTCGGGTAGTTCAATTCAAGGTATGTCGTAATTTTGAGCCTCACTTGCGGGGTAATGTGTATGTAGAGTATGCAAGCACTCAAGATGCTGTTGCTGCCTTCCAAAAGTTTCAAGGTCGCTGGTATGGAGGCCGTCAGCTAAATGTGGAGTTTACATCTGTCCCATCATGGAGAAATGCAATATGTGGTGAGTGTTTTATACTGGCAATACTAGATGTATCTAATTCAATTAGTGACCAGGTGCACAGAGGGTGATTTTGTTATATATTAAGGTGTATGGCAAGAAGGCTCGTTGTAAAATCCGTTCACGATAGGTTTTTTCCTGGATGACAATTTGAAAATCATATGTTTAAGCTTTGGGTTGCCAACACTTGTAAAAGATCACTGTTTTCTTATAGATTTAAAGATCTTTAATTACTTGTTATATATTACATTTAAAATAACATAAACTTAAGTTTTCTCATACTATTTTTTTATTTTAAATACTTTTTTTATCTAACTCAAAACAATATTTTAAACATAATTAAAAGTGCTTATGCTTCGTTTTGGAATGTTATTGATTTTGTGTAATATAGTGCACCCATCAAATCAATACCTTTTAATACAGGCATTGTATTTACTTGGAAAAGAGAAAATTCTTGTAATTTTTTTTACATACAATAAATGATTTTATGATTATTTTATCGTATTTTCAAATATTTAATTGAATAAACTATTTTCATTAACTGCGTGACTACATCATTGTAAAAAACTTGTTTACCGTCATGTTCAACCACATGGTTTAAATTCTTCAGTCGACATTTTGAAGCTATGTTTGTCAGAAGTTTTTGTGAAAGTGGTGTGAATATTTTTTTAAAGTGGATTAAAACGATAAATAAACTTTGTGTCCATCCTCAAATAAATATATAAATAATATTGACCTAAATTACTGTGGTTTACTATCACATTAATATATTACCATCTGTTTTCATCTCAGTCATCCAAAGTGATATTGGCATAGTGATATATTAGGGATTATAACATTTCGAGCTGTCATCCAAGTAAACTGTGAATGAATTATACTTCATTTTACTCTTTGTGCTAATTTATTTTCTCCAAATTCACCCTTTAATTCTATTTTTGTAGGTTAGATAATTTAGGATTTTATTTATAGAAAAACTGGCATTAGAGTGTAATATTAAAATTATTTCTATAATATCATTAACTGTTTAAGCTCACACACATTTTAAACATACTACATTTTTCTTTAGTATCCTTTAGGGATGTTCAAAGCTTCGAAAATTTGAAGCCAAAGGAAATCTTGGTGTACTTTGGATTACATTTGAACATATATTTGGCTTCAGTAGCTATTTGAACCTTTTTCTATTATTCAAAGTCTAGTGATTATATTACACTTATATTTTACATCAAATAAAAATTAACTGAAATTACCTCAGGAAATAAGATATATTTTTTATTGTTTTTATCGTTTTCTCCTTCACCTCTGACAAGACATCTTGTGAATGTGAGGAATGCCAGGCCTCCACCGTGGTTCGGATTCCACGTTAAACTGTAGATCC
>CABFVX010004606.1:43935-62646 GCA_902151425.1 Timema shepardi | reverse complement strand
GACTGACTTTTAAACCACGTGAACAATGGTTATTGTTTATTAATTTAATGTACTATTCAATACAGAATTAATGCGTTTACTATCTAACTTAACCACCAAGGAAAAATATCAAATTCAAATCCTAAGAGAGATTATTATAGGCAATATTATTTTTAACTTTAAATCCAAATAGAAATTTTAGGACTGTAAAGGTAAGAACATGGAGGAAACGATGTCTACTGTTCATATAAATATGGTAAGATTGTATTAACAATAAGAACATAGAGAGAGAGAGGTATACTTGTATCAGAACTACTTATAATACTATACAAACTATAAGAACATGAAGGGAAAGGGCTTTACTCTTTACATAACTTCTTGTTATGTACTGTAGTTTTAATCCATAAGATACGTCCCATTCACCCTGAGGCATAGTAATTACTCGGTTCAATTATAGTTTAACCATAGTATACCCGTTTTAGATAAGACTGCTAAATTTAAGAGCTAATTTACCAGTTTAATCAGATGGTAAGTGTAATGTACCTTATAAGTGGTGTATTTACATTATCCTGGAAAGAAGGGATAGCAATACCTCACTGAAAGAACCTATTGCGTAAAAATACCTTTAATGCACCCCTATTTGATTCAAACCCTGATTTACACGTCAGAATTGACCTGTGCTGTGTTACAGAACATAGTCCCCCGTTGTGGAAGATTATTATTAAAAACTTTGTATTCTGGTTCCTGTGATCGGGTTGATATTATGGATAGTTGTAGGGGGATACATGGCCTAATATTTCGAGTATTCTGGTGTAATTTATCAACCTACTATATTTTTCTTTTTACTTTTCTAATTCGTAAAATTATTTTACAATTTATGGTTTTTTGATTAATTAAAACTATTTTCGAAGCTTTTACGTGAACGTGACATAACTCGCTATGTTACTGTACATGTCAAATATACTTTTTAACCATTCACAAGAATTCGGAGACAAGATTTTTAAGGATTGATTAAAATAATAATAATAATAACGGATTTTTAAATATGAGAGAACACTTACCTTTTTATTAACCATATGTATTCTTTGAAGTAATTTGTTTAGATCCTATTGTTCATTTTCTTGGTTGGCAATAGCTAGCTGATGCACAGTCAGCTGATGACAAAATGAAGAACGGTTCTCGTTCAGAATGAGAATAAGATAAGTGAGATATTTATTTAGACAGAGTGATTCCACACACAAAGAATAAGCCAGTACAGAATTTTTTGGGAGGATAATATTTATTTACTTCTTAACTAGAACGAGTTTCAATTTTGACAAATAGAAGTGAAGATTTTAACACGCTTTAAAATTTATCATATCTATTTGTACGTCTTTTTATATTTTACTTTAGATTAAATACTATGTATTATTTATCCCTGGTTCATGGCCAAACCTTTTACCTTTGTTACGATATGTTAATTATCTCTTTGGACTTGAAGAAAGGAACGTTTTTAAAATATTGTTCTAGTAAAAGTTACTTGGAAGTTTGTTTGAATAAGCGAAGGGTCTTCCTATTACGGCGTATTTTAATATAGAACCAAATCCGAGCTATTTCTCACTAAATATATTTTAAAAGTGAAAACAAGTTATAATGTGGGATATAAGTGTATCAATAGAAATCTGAGAGTCTAGTGTAGGACTAGAGACGAGTGATATCCAGAAACTGTGGATTGTGTGTAATATTCATGAAAGGAAACAAATTTCCTATATTGTTGCTGCTTGGACATCTTTTCTTGGTGAGATCCAGCCAAATCTTCGACTATAAATAAAGATCATTATATATATATATATATATATATATAAATGGATAGCTAAATGTGTTGCTAGGCGCAAAACTCGAGAATGTATGAACCAATTAGGTTAATTTTTTTAATATTCGTTGAAGTCCGAGAAAGGCTCTTATAAAGAGAAAAATGGGAAAAATTGCACTGAAAAACGTTAAATCCAAATTTTTCTTTTTCCCATTCAAACTGTTCATAGCTGTCAATTATAGGGATGGTGATCTGAGATAAATTAATCGAAAAATCGTTTTGTGGGGTCTTAAATATCGATTTGAGCAATGAATCGAATTAGTGAATCGATCTCAGACACCCTAAAATCGACTTTCGATTCATTTACTTACTGTTTCGTTTTATTCAAATAAAACAAAAGAGTACCAAACCATAAAATAAAGAATAAACATTTGAAGTTTTAATTAGAAATTTTATAATTATGAACGTAACCTTAAAATCAATATAAGCTACTTGAATGCATCCATAGATTTTTCACTTTCTCTTTCTACGATATACAGTTTTTCTTTGACAGTTTTTCAGTAGATTCTCAATTAGAGCGTGTTATTTTTTTGGTCGTTTTTAAATCTTCGCTTTTCAATCGACAAACAAGTTCCTCGATTTATCTTTGGTTGATTGGTTTATTTTGTGTATGTTCCCATTTTTACTCAATTCAAGACTCATGTGAGAGGAGCAATTTGGGTCGAAGAACTCAAAATGTTCGAAACCTAGCTAATTTCACTCTAATCTGACTGCGCAGCAATGTGAAGATCGAAATGAAATTGAAATAATTCGGATATCAGCTAATAACCATGTAGGTTTGAAACGAGCTGCTTTCAGTTACGATATTTCAATTGACTACAGTGCCTACCAATGCGTTGCTATTGGATCTATGAACTCAGTTTTCCCACATTTTAAGGCATTGAAATACAAAAATTAAGCCACTGGATTGTGTTGCGCAAATGGAAAAGTGAAATTAGTGCCATTGGTTCCGCCACCAGAGCCATTGTACTCATTGGTTTCAGGAACAGGAATGGATTCCATACATTTCCTTACTAATATCCAAAAATATAACCACTGCTTCCAAATGACTTCATTTGGGGCAACAAATGCAGTTCGGGACAATATTATGCCAACTTTTAAGGTGATATATATATATATATATAACAAACAGACTTATCCCCCGTATTGCTTTATTTATTTTACCTTATAGTTTCTGTAACAAAAGTAATAAACCTGTATTTTTAATTCACAGATACAAGGCCAAATATATCACTGAACTGGTTCATTGTTGCCGGTGTCATATGGCGACTACAAATTCCTTCAAGTTTATATTATGGGAAATTCAACACAATAAATTGATCTGCGTTGTGCACATAACAGTTCAGTGAAGATGTTTACTGTAGAAGAGCTACAAACTTTCTTTCATCAACACAATCAGTTGGTTACATTGTTCAAAACTGCACTGGATCTCATGCCATATGATAATCACAAAAGTGTAATCAGAGCTGATAAAACTCCTGTGGGCCAACATGCAAGACGTTTCAATGCACCAACAATTGATGAAATTGCCATTGTTATAGTTGGAGAAAATTTGGAAGCCCGTGATATTGTTTTACATCGGCGGAATGATCAGTTACAGCGTGTGTATGAAACACACCAATCATATGATGCTCTACAATATCCCATCATATTTTTGAAAGGTGAAGATGGTTATCACTTCTCAATAAAGATGATAAATCCCCTTACAGGTTATTAAAATTTTGGTTTAGCAATGGAGATTTTGTATCAGATACTATATGTATTGTATGCAAGTTCAATCACTGTCATTAAAACAATAATTTATTCACAGGTACCAAAACCAACAAAAATTCAGTTCAATGAACTATTATTCATACCACCTGATGGTTAGTGAAAATTAAAACAATCTTATCTCGAAATGTCACTGATTATTTCACCAATATGCCGTTGATATGTATGTCAAAATTGAAACATAGCGATTGACATTCATCAGGTTGAACCAGACCAAACTCCGTTCTGAAGAGTATATTCACCTTAGAAATGCGATTAATACTGATGGAAATTCAGAGAATGTCAGCCGGATGAAAATTCTTGCAGCAACATGCATCGGAAGTCCTCAATTTATGCATGAATATGCTCAAGATTCCATGCCGTATGTTCGTCATTTTGGCACAACAGATTTATTTATCACATTCACGTGCAATCCGAAGTAGATAAAAATCAAACTTGAGTTATTCCCTGGTCAATCAACCATTGATCGACATGACATTATGGCAAGAGTCTTCAAACAAAAGTTGAAATTTTTTGTGGATTTCATTGTGAAACATAGCATGTTTGGCGAGACGCGCTGCTGGATGTATTCTGTGGAGTGGCAGAAACGTGTATTGCCTTACGCCCACCTTCTGATTTGGTTGGTTGAGAATATCACGAGCATTAGTAGCAGAAACAATTACCGGAGATGATTGCTATCCACTGTATCATCGCCGATCGACTGCAGACAATAGAAGATCAACAATTTTTAAAGTAAATCAACAAAATATTGAAATTGATAATCGTTGGATTGTTCCATATTTACCGATCCTATCAAAGACTTTCAAGGTGCTCATCAAAGTTGAATCTTTCCATTCCGTGAAATCTATCAAATACATTTGTAAATATGTAACCAAAGTAAGGGACATAGCTGTGATTGGAGTTGGTGCAGAGAATTCCAATGACGAAATTACCCAATACCAAAGGGGCCGGTATGTTAATAGTAATGAAGCAATTTGGCACATTTTTTCTTTTCCCATTCATGAAAGACACCCCACTGTTGTTCACTTAGCCATACACTTATAAAATGTTTAATGAGTATATTTAAAGGCACAGAACTCATTACAACGAGCTGTTCAACCACCATCTACATCCTCGAACAGTTTTTTAATGTGTGAGAATGATTATTTTGCCCGAACACTGCTATACTCCGAAATGCCAAAATATTATACTTGGAATCAATACTCAAAGAAATTTAAACGACGGAAACAAGGAAAACAATTTTCAGGTTACCCAAATGTTTATTTCACCGATGTAATAGGTCGAATTTATTCAGTCCATCCAAGCAACGATGAGTGTTTTTATTTGCGATTGCTATCAGTCAATGTTCTAGGCCCAAAATCATTCCAACATTTACGGACTGTTAATGGTGAATTGTGTGGCTCTTACAGAGAAGCCTGTCAGCGTTTGCAACTGATAGAAAATGACGCTCATTGGGATCAAACTCACAATGATTCTATAATTTATTCACAAACTCATCAAATACGAACATTGTTTTCTATAATTATATCAACATGCATCCCATCAAAACCAATTGATCTATGGATCAAATAGAAAGATGATATGTGTTACGATATCTTGCATCAAATACGCATTAGAACAGTACATCCCAATTTACAAGTCAGTGAAGAAATTTACAACGAGGCGTTAATATCAATTGAGGACATGTGTTTGATGATGTCAAACAAAATGTTATCTCAATTAGGCATGGCCTTGCCCAATCACCCGATGCACGACGCTTTTAATCAAGAGTTGCAACGCAAAAAACTGTATGATCTCGATGCTTAAAAAGAATCAGTTCGAATAAATCCTCCGCTGTTGAACCAAAAACAAAAGTATGTATTTGATGTGTAACGGGCAAACTTGGGTTAGCCCCGTTAAAACGTGCAAGAGAACGTATGTGTGGCTAGTTCCTGCAAACCATCAAAGTTAAACATAACATACTAATGTAAATGCTTCGCTAATACTGTATCTCTTTATTTACATACCACTTCGCCGACTCGTCCTGTAAGCCTGATGCCCAATTCGATGACACACCATAGAAGATAAGTGACCGATCACCGCTGCTGGGACTAACTACGCGTTCGACCACAAGCACCGACCAACTGACCGCTCCAAGAAAACCGTTGGCCTGCCTGGCTCGTCCTTCTAGAAGAGTGGGGAGGTTCCCCCCCCCCTCCGCTTCGTACGGGCCTATCGACTATATATTCGCCTGACTTCTGGGAACTAACACAGAACGCGCCAGCAGACGATCGCTGAAACATCGTCTACTCAGTCCGAATCAGCGCGCACTTCTAGTCAGAATCTATCATCTAGTCGACGGTGGTCTTACTATCCTAGGGGAATGGATATTCTATACCGGGGGAAGTGGAAGGACTTTACAACTACGAAGATGAGATATGACGAGTAGACTCCAGATTAATATGTTATTGTTAGGGTTAGTCAACGTCCTGCGAGGATAGATGGAAGTTTCATTTAGTAGGGAATAATAATAATAGGATACTATCCGTGTCTATTGTGAGACACTGTTGTTATGTTACTATTAGGCTAGTTATATAAGATTTAATGTAGAGTCTCCTGAGCCAGGAGAACAGACTGCAATCAACAATTGCGGTATAGCGCGCTTCTCGCGCCCGGGATGGTGAATCCCGCGACACACATGATGTGTCCATTGTTGTGTATTTAGGATAGCTTGCCTAGGCAGGAGATAGTTTAGGCTATATGGAGGCCGATGATTTGTACCTAATTAGGTTCACTGGCCTATCCCAATGTTGTATTTGGGTAGTTAAACTGTGGGCCGCTCATACCTTTCATGATTGGCCCGTGGTATAGTGTTGTTATTATTTTGCTACTCTCACTTTGCAAGTACACTGCTAGTGGGCCGTCTTGCCCCTCAGGCTCGGCTGCAGTGTCACTTGTTCATTGTTTGCTTTTTTGCGGTGCTGCTCACCCTGCGGGAGCTCAACCAGTGGGGCGCGTCTCGTCCTCGGTTGGCCCGTGGATCTAGATATTTCCGAGTAACTATTTTAGCACACTGATTAGGATGGTATCTAAGTATCGAGGGCTCTCTTGTATAGCTAAACTAGAACTTGCCTGGGGTACGGACTTGGTCTGCCTGCAAGGCCAACTTGACATGTAAATAGTAAAAGGAGTAACATCGCGTTTTGGCGTGTGTTATTATCTTGGCGCTTCTCGCCCCCTTGTGGCTAATACTTAAGCAAGTCTGCCACACTTCATTACTTTATTGTTATTTAACTTAATACTTACTGAGATATAAGTGCAATATGTTCAAATATCTGTTGTATGAAGAATACAGTATCATTAAAATTCATTGATCCTAATCTCCTCTTGTTCTCATTACTTGTATTAACCTGTATGTTCATGCGCCGTGTTAGACGGTGCAGATGCTCTTATGAAAGTTGTACATGATGGAACTGGAGGGATTTACTTCTTGGACGCTCCCGGTGGTAGAGGAAAACCTTTTTTGATTTCATTGATTTTAGCAACAATTCACTCACACAATGAAATTTCACTCTCACTTGCTTCATTAGGCATTGCAGCTACATTATTGAAAGGCGGTCAACAGCCCATTCAGCGCTAAAAATTTTGTTGAATATTCAAAGCAACGACACTATGATCTGCAACATTTCGAAGAATTCTGCAATGGCAAAGGTTTTGCTGCAATGTAAATTGATATTGTTAGATGAATGCACGATGGCATATAAACCATGCAGGATCTGCGGAACAATCAACATCAATTTGGCGGTGCGTTGATTTTGTTAACAGGAGATTTTCGTCAAACATTGCCAGCGATTCACGGTCAACGCCAGTTGACGAACTTAATGCATGTTTAAAGTCCTCCGTTTTGTGGAAACACGTAAAGATACTAAATTTAAGCAAGAATATGCGTTTTGAGTTGCAAAATGATCGATCTGGAGAAATATTTTCAAAACAACTCATTTGCATAGGTAATGGCAGCTTCGCTTTAGACGTTTTGACAAGCTGCGTTACCTTTCCTGACAATTTTTATCAGTTTACTGAATCAAAAACCGAACTCATTCAAAGGTGTTCCCAAAAGTTGCTCAAAATTACAGAGATCATATTTGGTTGAGCGGACGAGCTATATTGGCTGCCAAAAACGTGGATGTAAATGAATTAAATTTCAAAATTCAAAATGAAATTGCCAGTGAATTGAGGACATGCAAATCAGTTGATTTCGTTACTATACAAGATGGTGTCGTAAACTATCCACCCGAATTTTTGAACTCGCTGGATTTGCCAGGATTGCCACCCCACAATCTCCAATTAAATGTCGGATCAGTGATCTTAATGTTGCGATATATCAACTAACCGCGTCTTTGTAATGGCACACGGATAACGATGAAAAAATTACTGAACAACGTGATCGAAGCCACCATTCTTAAGGAAAAGTATAAGGGAGATGACGTTTTGATATCACGCATCCTAATGATTCTAACTGACATACCATTTGAATTTAAATGACTGCAGTTTCCAGTGCGGCTTGCTTTCGCTATGACCATAAATAAATCCTGGTGGCAGTCATTGAGTGTTTTCGTCATTAATCTTGAAAACCCATATTTCTCGCATGGCCAACTGTATGTTGCCTTTTGTCGTGCTGGAAAACCATTAGCTTTGTTTGTTTAAGTGCCAGGTATTCAAACAAAAATATCGTGTACCATAAAGAATTACAATGAAAATATAATTTAACACAATATTACTAATGTATTGCAGTGTATGAAATAGAAAACTGAATTTTGTAAGTAGTTGTTGTTTATGATTATGCCATTAAAAATATATAGAAAAGTATATTAGCATTATTCATATTTATTGTTTATTCCACGGTAATTATTTGATAGTAAATAAATAAAGTGATCACTCTGAAATACGTTTATTTCAATTTTGTGTTTAAATTACACATTTGTGACTGTATAGTATCACAAACTTATCTGTTCTGGTGACCATTACTGAAAACTAAAGATGTCATCACGACATGTGCACTTTATAAGCGATGCCATCACCAGAACTTGACCAGAAAAGATAAGTTTGTGGGACTGCCGCAGTCCAATAGCTTTTGACAGAATGACGTAAGTCGGGTGAGCTATTATATATGTATAATGCTATCTCTTTCTATATATTATATAATGATCTCTCTTTCTCTCTCTCTCTATATATATATATATATATATATCTTTCATCGGTAATCCAGAATATATTTCAAACTTAGGGGAATGTCTAAATAGTAAATTCAGATTATATACTTTATTCCAGAACATCAATTAATATTAATTTAAGTTAAAATATTAACACAACAATTTTTTTGTCAACAATATTAAAATGATTTTGTTTATTTTAGTCAAAACTTAAATCATATTACATTTGCACTAAATTATTTAAATTTCAAAATTTTACTATGTTATGATATTTTTTTCACTTATTATTTATTTTTTCAAAATATGTATTTGTTTTTTGTTTATTATTTCAAGGTCAGATTTATAGTTAGGAGTGGATGACCAGAGATAATATTGTAAGTATGGACATATGGACTCTCAATGTTTCAATTATCGCGTACATTTTATTTTAGTTACGCCCAGTATCATTCATTTAGTGAGTCATTTTTAAAGCTATTGTTTGATGCTATGTTCAACGTATTTCTCCAAATCCTGTATGGATTCTGATCGTACATTGTTGTAGGTAATTTTATTATTAAAAAAGAATAAAGCATCATCCAGAAAGCGTTGCCGAAAAAACCGAGTGGTCTTGAGTTTTAAGGGCCATTGTGACACCATCAAAGTTAGCCGAGGATAAGGTAATATATTTGTTTTTACTTTTTCATAATAATATAATCCCCGGGAGTGGTGTCCACCAAATATAGTTCAAACACTAATCTTACCATATATTATATTACATTCATGTAAGTTTAAGAATCATCCTCTTTACCTATCTTTAATATACTTCATTAGAATATCAATAACTTGCCCTACGTTGATGCTATCATATCGTGTTTATCTCGCATATATTATATATATGTATACTAAGGACCTGATCTTTGAAGGGAAAATATAAATTTTTTACTAGTAGTTTTATAGCGAATTTTAGGATTGATTTCATAGGAAATTGATTAATATATTAAATATAAAAATATATTTTTATTCATACACATGCATAACCTAACTATGTGTGTCAATCTTACATTACTTACCGGATTATAAAATAATTAAAAATTACACTTAAGATTGCCTATCTGTGATATTTAGAGTGCTTATTTGATATATATTTTGTACTATTAATCTTATTTTTATTTCTAGTGATATTGACGTACACTTATTTCATAAACTGGTAGAATAACAAACTAACATGTCTTCAAAAAAGCCACAATTATCTCAGTTCGTCAATTCATCACTGTGAAACCAAATGCTCACACTTAACTATTGGTAAAAACTGAAATATCACCTAATACCATTAGATTCTAGCTATACATGCTATTTATGTACTGAGGTTTTGTACATTGATTAATTAGTAGAGACGAATATTCTTTTTTGACATAATCCACAATTCTGACAACAGTAAGAAAGAGCACGGACATCTTACGAGATGAAAGGACTGGTCAGCTACACCAGCTATACTATTATTAGCACCGTGTCTTACTACCCGCTCGGGTTATATGCACTTACGATAATGTGTAATGGTGGGGTGATTGTTAGATGAAATGGAGAATCTACAGTTTAACGTTGGATCCGAACCACGGTGGAGGCCTGGCATTTCACACATTCATAGGTAGTGAGTGATTAATACACGTCTTGTCAGAGGTTAAGTGTGGGTTTGACAATCAGATAAATCTGTGCCTGGATCGAGTATTGAACCCCGGACTCCCAGCACAGGAGTCTGACACCTTACCCCTAGACCACCAGGTCACCCACCAGCCATACTGACTGGTCTGAAGAATATCTATATTTTATGTCATGATTAAAGAACAACTAACATAAATGTAAAGATTGAAAAGGTAGGAGGGGGGATCCATATGGTTTGTTTGAACAGGACTCAACTTTAAAACATTCACGAACCTACAATGTATCCGCTAAACCTCATCAGTGTATGTTCAGTGTGTTGGTAGAAAAATGGAGCGGTTGTTGGGATGTAGAATTAAACGAATCTGCTTGTTTAACCCCTTACCCGCTTTTAATAATATATAAAGGTGGTTGGTCATCCCCTAACTCAATAGCAATGAGCGTTCGTTCCATACCTTCAGTAGGATGATCATATACTCTTTATACTCTATATACAGGCAGAACTTGATGTAAGCTGATAGAATGAATCAATCTATGATGGAGTAGAGTAGGCCATATGAAAACACACGCCATTCTATTTAAAACAGAGGCTCACAGTTCATGTAACATTTGTTATTAAGGTATAAACCGATTTTGGATCATAAAATAGCATTCACAATAGAAAAATTATAAATTAACGGATGCTTCAAAGTATATGCTCAAATAGCCCATCTTACCGCAGCTTTCTACATTTGTGAAGCATTAAAAAATAAATTATGTTAATTTTATTAGTACATAATTATAGTAATTTTAAAATGATAATTCTTCATTTAATTTAGTTATTTTTTAAATATTGTCAAAGTCTTTTACTGCTCCCATAAGTTATTTTTTTAAAAAAGGAATTAAGAAAGTCACAACACGATGCAAAGTAAGAATCGAGATTCACTGACCTCCCGAGTTAGTTATTATATGTGGAGTAAGGCAATATCTTAAGGCCCTTGGCCCTGTCGTGTGCAAGTCTAAAACCTATTTTGTGGGATGTTGGGTGGGAGGGGGAATGGCGGGGCGTGGCTTCAAAACTGACCAAAGTATCCTTTCGCAGCCACAATAACAGATGTATCATGGAAACCACAGATGGTGCTAGCTACTAGACAGGTCTTTATTGATATTTAATCACTGTTAAAATTATAAAGAAGATGTGTATATTAAAACTATAAATTAATCGACATGCTTGTATTTTTAAACAAAACGTTTCCGAAATGAAAATTGCAAAACCATAAAAATTCTTGAAGATAGCCGTTTGTTCCCAAGGCTCTGCATTTCCACGCCAAATGAAAAGGGCCAATCGCCTTAATAAATACATCACTGATCTCCTATGTAACAGTTCATGATGGGTTGTGTGCGTTGAGTAGTTTCTCAGAACGTTGTTGGATGTGACTTGAATGATTCTACACTGTAGCCGATTGCTTCAACAAATAACAAAAATTGTATGTTCGTTTTATATGTTTTTACTCCATTTAGCGTATTTTTAATACAGCTACTAAAGTAACAAAGATAATAAGTACAAGCGTGATTGATTGTTATTATAAGGATATAATATTAACATTAAAATAATTTGACAATTTTATAGTTGTACTGTTATTTACAAGAGGAACGCTTATCTTGTAAAGCTTCAGTTATTATTATTGTTCAGTTTTTGTTGATTAAATTTTGAGAAAATGTTAAATGTAACTTATGCTTACCATTACGCAATCTTTTTGACACTTAGTTTTTCAATCGGGAACCCAGCTTGATAAAATTTCATTCGCAGACTACTGATTTGCTCATCCTTTAGTTTTCTTGGACCAAAATCTCGCCTATCTAACAGCAACACTACTACTACTACTACTACTACTACTACTACTACTACTACTACTACTACTACTACTACTACTACTACTAATAATATTAATAATAATAATAATAAACTCGTTCACTCATATCTTTGGGAAAACCAATCATATGTTAAGATCTTGTCAAGACCCATATATTTTTATTAAATTGTAATCTAGTCTTGTGTTGTAGTGGTAATTGCACATGGCTCCAAGCCTAGAACTCCCGGGTTTGATTCCTGTTTGGTAATTTGTGTTTTTTTTATCTTAAGTGGAAATATCTCAATGGTCGTCCGGTGTTGGTAAATAAGAATTAAGCTAGCTTCAAAACAATCACTGGCTCACACCTCCATATTCACTGTCATCTCATTGTGAGTAGGTAAAGACAACCGCCATTATCCATAGATGTACCCTGGGCAGCATTCTGTGCCACCAGGTCGGTGAATAGCTTATATACAGGTGACCGAACTGGATGTCATGCCCCTTCCTATCTATATACTATAGTAAATACATTTATTTATAATAAAACCCGCCTCTGTGACGTAGTTGGCTAACGCGCGAGTGTTGTTGAGCTCGACTGCTAAGGACAGGGAGATAGAGGTTCGAATCTTGGTCGGGTGAACCGGGGGTGGTTTTTCCTAAATGGTTTTCCACTCTCCCTCCACGCAAATGCGGGTTCACTTCCTCTAATTCAACCTTCCCAATTCCTAATCTATTATCGTAATTAGTACTTAAAGCGTATAACCCGAACGGGTAGTAAGATGCGGTGCTAAATAATAATAAATATTTAAAATAAAGTATCTACCTATGGTAATCTGTCCTGGATGCCTGCAACGAATAACTTTTATCTCACCCGATTCAGTGGTCAAATGGTCTAAGACACCACTCTAGCGATAAACTGTAGTTCCAGTAACGGGGAGATTAGGGTTTGAATTCTAGGGCGTCATTGATAGTGGTTTTTCTAAATGGTTTTACACACTCTCCTTTCATCAATAGGTGGATAAACGTCCCATAAATTCACCCTCCCTATCCTTAACGCATTATATTAAACAGTACATAAGTTTAAAAACGTTGAGTAAGATGGAGTGGCCAAAAAAAAAACTATTTCATGTCACAAACTTCGACATAACAGGCTGTTTATTTAGTAGACCACACTAAGCTTTAAACTATATTCTGATTGGTTTCCCAACAACATATTTTTAAATGCTTTATAAGCTTAATAGTTTACTTTACAATATTACCAAATATATAATTGGTACATGTATAAGAAAGTAGCTCTAGTAAGTATTATATCTGTATTTGCCTTCGTATGAGAATCAAGGTTAATTTATAACAAGTATATCCATTTTTAATTTATAAGCCATATTTTTGCTGTTGAAATTTTAAGCATACTAGCCATTATATATGTATTTATCCTTGAAACGATTGCGTATAGTAATAGTGATATCATACATCTATTATATATATAACAACTTTTTAATAGCTCCATTGATATCATTATTTAAAAAAAATGCCTATCTTGGAGCAAATACACGTTTAAATATTGTCATAAAACGATAATTAAAAATGATACCTTCTTTCTTTGTTTTATTAAATATGTCATATACATGCTAGTAACTACCAACTACCAACTTAAATATCATTGAATATAAGCTAAAAAAAATCTTTAAAAATGTACCATTATAGCAAATCTTCCTTCAAAAAAGCATTTATCAAAATTGTCTAAACTCAGTACCTTGAGGTAGACCCAACGCATGTAGTTCTTCATTCACTGGGGAGCCCATATATCTCCTCAAATTTCTTTGCTATGAACCATTTTTATGTTCCAAGCTCTATCATTCTATCTCACCTCTCATAGCGCTGATATATGGCTCATGTCTCGATGCAGAGATAGCGACCATTTCTCGTCCATCGCTCACACACACACACACACACACACACACACACACACACACACACACATACACACACAAACGTTCACAGTGTGTTTAGAAATAAAAGTATGATTTTTTTTTTGTTTCGTCGTATTATCCGTTCTAGCTATCCACATTTAATTAAAATAATAGAGCCAGGATGAGTAAGATAAATAGGAGGAAATGTACCCTTATTTTTGGGGAAGGAACGTGTTGTATCGATTAGGAGTATACCCTTACCTTAGTACACCGGGCCGAAATTATCACCCTAACATTCCTGTCAAACCATACTAATCAAATTTAACCTTTACTCCGTGTGCCCACATTTATTAGTTTTAATGAATTTTAAATTCGAGAGGTTTAACTAAAACGTAAACTATCTTAGTGAAAACATAGAAGTTTCAATATTTGTTAACACAGATTGTCATGTGTGAATAATTGAAGGAAGATGACTATATTGACGTACGAAATTATATAAAGCAATTAAAACAATTTAGTTTATTGAAAAATAGAAAGAATGGTATCTAATAGCAGCCATGGATATAAGTTTAAATGAAATATTCATCCTTCATTTGATACTATTAATAAACACTTCACATTAACTATTAAACATTTAAAGTGTTAAAAATAAACTAAATAACATAAACAAAATAATTCAGTTTTATTGAATTTATATCCTTTCTTAGATAAAAAAAATATTAAATTTTGTTTTACTTAAAATAACTGTGTTTATTCACTATGAATTTACACGATACGTATTATTTTTAAGAAAAAACCTTTTAAAACATGAAATATCTAAAGTCTAAAACATCTTCTACAATAAAAGATAATTTATTAACTTTAAAAAACTATTATTATATGGTATTTACAACACATTTTATATAAATTGTTTCCAAAAATATGTTTACAATGAATTTAAATTCCAAGCCGTTTATTTGATTAAACTTGAGAAAGTGATTTTAATTGTTCCTTTTAAAAAAAACGGATCTTCATATTAGGGTCAACATAAGAATCTCATATCCAAATATCTTAAAACATATTAAGGTCTGAATACCAAATTTTTAAAATTCTAGCTATTAAATGGCAATATAAAATATAAATATTACCTAAATATTAATAATACATGCTTTTATAACATTCATATAGTCATTTAAGTGGTAAATTAACTATATGTGATCTGATTGTTAAGTTTATTCTATATCTATGTTGGTCTTAGCCAACAATAACCAGTATAATACATTCAAAACCAAATTGTTTTAATAATTTTAGAAAAAAAATCTGATTTCAAATGTTAAATGTTCTAGTATATTAGAAGCGCTTGTGAATTCGAGGATTAGATGGTCTCCTTATAAATGAAAGATTTTATAATATTTATATACAGTTTTGAATCCTAGACTTATCATTGTAGTAATGTATTTAGAATAGATATCCTTCCGCAATACCAGGTCTATTTGTAATAAATGTTGAGGTGCTGCCTGTAGCTCAAAAAATGTTACCAAGCAAACGGTGTCTGTATAAAATAGAGAAAGAGGAAAGTGACTGAGCGACCGATAATGTTAAGCCTGGTTGTAGAGACCACTGATAGAAGGCAGCACTGCAGCCTCTCTGCGTGTGTGACGGTCTCTTTTAATTTCCTGACCGATGCAGATAAGGTCCAGTGTTCACTAACCCGTGAGTCAGAAAGCTGATTGGAAAAAGCAACCGACCGAAGAAATCACATCTCAGGAGTCTTAGATGCGAGAGGACTTAGGTCTTTAAGTATGGTTCGGCTAACACTTGAATCAAGACGAGGTAGTATGACGCCTCACTTTATTTAAGACTTGGCACACAGTATTAGATATTAGTATTGGGTGTATCTAAAGTATATGCATCCGTGCTAATGTACTATATATATATATATAAACTAACATGTTTCCTTTCCCCCATTTATGAAAAAATAATTTTAAAATTATGTATCGTTTCTTCAATGTTATCATATATTATTTAAACAAATATTCAAATAAATAAAGTAGAAAAAAAGTATTTGTTGAGTCTGTAGTACAAACCTGAACAATGCTAGCTCTAATATTAAAAAACAATAACTAAATAGATACAAAAACTACTGTGCACAAAACACATAAATTTCACTAAATGATTTGTAATAGGTAGCACTGAAATAAAGTAGACAAAGCCATTGATATTTTCTGAATGCTATTTTTGTTTCAATATTATATAGCCCAATCTTAATTATTACGTTTATGCACTTACAAAACTAATATAATATGTGTATATATATATATATAATATGTATATATATATTTGATGAGACGAAGATATAACAAAATGTTTAAATCTGGCAAATAGAAGAAATATAGTCAAATAAAAGATCTAGATATTGTTGAAAAAAAAAACAATAAAGGTGTTAATATCTAAAACAAAAAAATAATTACAATCTGGAAGAAATAAAATATTATATTCACTGTCTTTTCTTAAATTTTTAAATTTGTTCCTGGATGTCTATGATAATAAGAAGTATAAATAAAATAATAAAAATATTTGTTTTGATCTCAACATGAAAATATCAATGTATAAAGAGGAAAAAATTCAGTGATTTTTTTTCCTTCCTAGAAATTCAAAGTGTTCTATAATTTCTTGCAGTAAATTATAACTAGTTCATCAATCTATGATTTTTGTGGATATACCTTTAATTCACTTTAAAGAAATAATATCAATTTTAAAATAGTTTTACTGAGAGACCACACTGATCTTGTCTCATGATTTTAGGACGCCGAAAGAAGCCTATATTTTTTTTTAAAATATGCTCCAAGTCTTGCTGATAACAAAAAAAAAACTTGCATTACAATGATAAAACAGTTAACCCATAACCATGGCCAAAATGTTTGCCTTGAGCTGTTATTAGATATACCACGATTTAAATTGAATACAAAAAGCGAAAATATTGATTAACAGATGTTGAAAATGTTATTAGAAGTTAAGATATTCTTAGTTGTTTTTTTTGCGTTTGATTTGAAATTTACGCAGGAGTATAAAAAAAAAACATTCTTTTTCCCATTACTCTCTTTGTATTCATCATTTCTTTGATACATTACATTTGCAATCTTCTTCTGTCAGCACTAGTTGCTAACACAAGCACTCAAACACGCCTCAGCACAACGGGTGTTTGTTTTGGGATCGTCTTTGAAAACACAACAAAAGTTTACCAGTTATTTGAGGAGCTTAAATAAAAATGGAAAATAGTTAAGTGTTCTAAAATATTTATTTTAACGTTTCTTATAGACATGTTTAAACCAAGATAGCTGATCTAGGTAGTATTCTCGTGGATGTAACAAAACAAAAATAATTTATTAAGCAAAGTATGGTGTGTACAAAGAAGCCATTATGAAAATTAATGCTATTAAATAATAAATTATAACATAATGTATTTATGTCAATTATAAAGTGGGATTGGTAAATTGCTTTATAAAATACGTTCATAGCTTCCTGTAGATATGAATTATGAATATCAACATGTCCCCTCCCCATTATATAGATAAAACTATACCAAATATTCTAAGATATTTAAAGATAAAATAGATATTTATTAGAATACTTAATTTTTTAATTAATAACCATTGAAATAGGACGTATGTATTTTATTTCATTTAAATTTGAATGTACTTTCGATTCAAATGGTATATCATTCAATCCACTGGCTCGAACGTGTGTCTGTAAATGTCTTTACGTTACAAAGAACTGATTCAAGAATCAAGGTTAGATACACATGTAGCGGTCCTGACAAAAATGGAGGAAGGTGTAAGGCTTTAATCAATCAAAGGGGCTCCCACAATTTTTGTTGTAAAAATCCCTCTTTAAAGGAAACGGATTTTAATTTTGATTGATAGCTAAACTCTGACTGGCATGTGCAGGTACACAGGCTAAGGTTTCAGTTTAATTGGTCCTTGTTTGCCAAGAATGGTTTTTTTCCCCTGGGTGATTTCTTGATCTTCCTCCACACAAATGAAATTACGGTTGTATTTTTTCTAAATTCTACCTTGGTAAATCCTACCTGCTTATAGTAACTATGCGGATAGCACAAGCGAGTTTTAATAATCAATGTTTTTTTAAAATATGTTTAGGAAATTTGTTTGTGTGATTAAGAAAATGAAATAAAAATGCCTACTTTAGTGGGTACACAAACCAAAGATTAGAATCATTTAGTCTGGTTTTACAGTGAAGTGGAGGACATATACATCTGGTTGTATTTAGAATGGTTTCCTCTTTGTGGTTTCCTCTTAATGGTTTCCCGTTCTTCTTCTAAGTAAATTCATGTATTAATGAAACCAATAGCCGAAACTATTGTTAATGCATTTTAGTGAGGATTACACCTTTTAGATATCATATTCTGAAAATTGAAAAATGACACCTGGACACGGGAATCGAACCCGGGACCTTCGGCTTAGTACGCCACTGCTCTTACCACTGAGCTATCCAGGATTCGTCCCGTGCCCATGGTCATTCTTCACTCATAGTTTAAGGCAGAGTCT
>CABFVX010004606.1:16718-39922 GCA_902151425.1 Timema shepardi | reverse complement strand
GCCTTAAACTATGAGTGAAGAATGACCATGGGCACGGGACGAATCCTGGATAGCTCAGTGGTAAGAGCAGTGGCGTACTAAGCCGAAGGTCCCGGGTTCGATTCCCGTGTCCAGGTGTCATTTTTCAATTTTCAGAATAAAATTCATGTATACTTCATCTATATTTAAACTTTTTCATCTCTATCTTATCAGAATAGCTTGGACAGATAGTGAGAAAAGGAATAATTATTAACTAAATGGCGTGACACAATCTTACAAAGTCCATCATTATTATTATATTAATTGTTCTGTCTGTCGATAAGTCACTTCCTTTTGTCAGTGAACATAGACCTCTAATACGTCCTGTCCTCTTCCTCCTCCACAAGCTCCCAGAATTAGCTTCCTTCCTTCAAGTTAATCACGAAAACTCACATCCAAAATAGTTTTATTATTCCCCTCTCTTCTTATGACTTCTTTGTTTGTCACCCTGTCTGTCCACCTGATCTTATCAAATTTTCTCCAACACCACCTTTCAAAGCTTTTCAAATACTCCTTTTTCATTTCCCTAAGAGTTAAAGTTTCTGCTCCATATGTAGCATTATGTTTCTTCCTCAGTTCCAAACTCAACTTGATAGTCATCAGTAACATCTTCTTTTTGAAAGATTCCTTGGCCATGCCGATCCTCGACCTAATCTACTTGGTGCATTAAGCATTCATTATCAGTAGACTTACCAGGTACTTACTTGAATTAGTTTATGTTTTCCAAAACCTGATTTAAAATTTTTGTTTTCAGTAACTCCTCAATTTTTGGAATCACCATCTTTTTGGACTACTAAATGTTGATATCCAGGCCAAATCATCTCCCTGTCTCCGCCAGCCGGTACATCATTTCCTGAAACTTTTCTTCTTATTATTTTTGACCAATAATGCTAGACCATCTACGTATTTTACTGTGTTTATGAAGCATCCTCCTATTTTTAAATTGACACGTGCCTATAGGGTTTTCATGACCAGCCATTCTCCATACAGGTTGACTAGACTTGCTGACAAACCGCATCCCTTCCTCACTTCTCTGCCTATCTTTACGCTGTAGGTCCCTCCATCATTCAGCCCCACCTTCACTCGCTGTCCCAGGTACAGGTTTGCAATCAGCCTTCTGTCCCTCAAGTTGGTGCCGATCATATTGCTTAAAATATAAAACTCTTAATTTATTATATTTGTAAACATATTGCTTAAATATTCTTAAATAAAATAAAGTTTTCAAAAATATTCTCAAATAATTTATATTTGTAATTATAAAAATATGTTGTTATCTGTAATGATAAAAGTTTTCAGATACGAATTTTGAGCAAAATCTTAAATACCTTTTTAGATAAACAGAATTATTATCTTCTAGTTAACTAGTTACCCTTTATTTATTGTATTTTAGAAAATAAACATAAATTATTATTTATTATTTAAAATATTCCCTATTAATCAGTTTTTAACAAAATCCCTAGATAAATCTTCCAAAATTATCAAACTTGGATAAACAATTTTTTGTAAACTAGTCTTAAACAAATTTTCCATCAAAATCAAATATATAATTCTATTTGTCTGATTAAATATTGCCAAGATATCTATCTGTTGTAAGCAATCTCATTATAACCATTTATAAAACAGTTGAATCTAAAAAAAAATCTCTAATTAGTAAACTACCCTAATCAAATATTCTCCTGAGAGGAGCCATATAATAAAATGTTAGCTATGAACGAAATCCATCAAACTGTGTCGTATCTAGACTCAGAGATTTACACATAATTAGACAGACATAATTGTAAAATTCACTTTTTTGGGTATTGGGCCAATTAAAACGTAAAGATTTAAAATAAGATCGAAAATTCTATTGATTGAAAAACTTTCTCTCTATTTGAGAGAGGATATAATTATTCTATCTCAATTCAATTTTTTTTTGTATATTTGTGTATATTTAAGGTGTTTGGAAAGGTAAGATTTAAGGCAGAACATTATCATTAACATTGGATCTCATAGTTAAAGAGACGATGTGATATTTATCCTTAGTCCCCTTTTTCCAGGATTCGAAGCAATTCCAGCACCCAAGAGCGCCTCACTTGAGTTTTTTAAGCATTGAGCCTACCCTGCAAACCAATTAAATGTACGTAGTTGAAATTGTAAATTATGCAAAGATATTTCATGAATTAGAACAGCACAGTGCCACAACAGTGCTTTTTAATATCATATTTCACATAGTAACAAAAAGTAATTATGAAGGAAACCGTTTTCTTTTACCGTCATAAAAAACTTTTCACTATCTTTCAGAAAGCTGTGGCCGACCGGAAATTGTTTTTTGTCTTTAGAGTCCCCTGGTGTTTTCCAGTTAGTCTCCTGTTGGGGAAATGCAATAAAAAATATAGTAGCAGCATAATCTCCATCAAAGCAAAGTAAAATAATTGTGATGAAGTTTTTGGGATAGTCTTAGTTAAAAAAAAGACCGGTTTTAAGAAATGTCATAAAGAACTTCTCAAAAGAGGCTTTAAATAATTAACAGTCTAGAAGAATATGACGAGCGAGTTTTAACGTTTAAATAAAAGTAGTGTTTTTGAATACGTTGTTTCTCATTAATATGTAAACATTAAGAATCTTCCAGAAATGCCACTTTTTTTTAAAGATATGGCTAGAAATATCTTATCGTGTAAATAACTTCATTATTAACTTAGACAAGTTATTTTCTTAGATTTGATTATTTAGCCTCTTTAAACTTCTGCTGCTTTGATTTAAACCTCGATTTGTACAAATGCATTGTTCACGGTGTAGGGAAGGAAATAATATTAGAATATTTTCATTTGCTTTTTGTGCTAAAAAAATATTACCGTTTAGGGTGCCATTTACCAAAACGATGGAATGCGTGGCTGATTTTAAAAAATCTCATTTTAGATAATAAGTGGTTTGCTATTTTAAAATATAATTCATGCCTAAATTGAACGGAAAGGTATCAATATGTTTATATAGGTTCAAACTCCTTACTTTTTATGTTTTATAAGTCCAAAAAAAGTATTATATAGTTTATTAACTCATTTTCGTTTGAACGACTTAATTTTATTGATTAAAGTAAATGGTTTAAATTATAGATATATATTTTAGTATATCAATTAAGTCATTTTTTTAACAGTGTCAAAACGGTATTCTAAGATAATATGGGTTTATTTTAGTGGTTTTTAAAATTTATAGCTACCACTGTGATGATAAATACTGTAGTGTGAGCATGTGTAACTTAAAACGAGTGTCATTCTTAATTAGCAGAGCTATAAATCACATACAGCTTTATTAAATATTTAAAAGTGAAAATATAAATAAATAACCTATATTAGACCTATATTTTAGCTTCTAATTTTTGAAATTGACCTCGATCAAAACTGAAAAATGTAGAACACATGTAATTGTTTATAAGTACAGGAATAGCTCCAGGAACTTATTTAACTGTTAGAAAATACACTTAGTCTGATAGATACATTAAGGTTCAACACTGTTCTATCCATTTGTCGTGTTTAACTGTCTGACTTTAGTAAATCTCAAGCAAATTAAATTGAGGTGGTTATTCTACAAAAGATATTTACCAAACTTGTTGTAAGTACATTCTGATGCATTTCCTTCAAAATTCCCTTCTCATTCTTACCCTCACTACACTTAGTCATTTATAGCCCTTGCGTTTGCAACACAAATAAAATATTAACTAAAATTTTATTGAAGAATCAATAAGCCAAAGCTATTATTTATGTTTTTAGTGAATTTTAATCCAGTCCAGGTCCCGATTCCGATTCCCGTGTCTCGGTGTAGTTTTTCAATTTTCAGAATACAATTATATTACTATACATATTTTTTAGAATGTAACTACAAACCGATCGTCGGTGGTATGGGTAGGGAGTGTAGGGGCTGTTGGACAGGGGAGAATAATAAGTATTTGTGATCACACTTGAAGTGAGCACTGAATCATTTTACTCTATGCAATACATACGAACTAGGATAAACTACTGGCGTTCAAACAAAAAATGTCTCCATATTTTGTTAGGGTAAAACTTCAATTAAATATGCAAATAATACTGACTGCAAAAGGGAATAAATACCTCAAACTAGTATAATTGTAATAATTCAATGACTTCATTAAAATAGCAACTTAAAATAAGATTGACTCTGAATTCTGGTAAAATTTAAAGCTTTACAAACTTATTTCAAGAACATTGACTAAAATACTTGAATTATTTGCACTAAATTACAGGTTTATAAGGGAATTATTTTAACCAAAGAGATAAATTAATTAGAATAACAATAATAGATTTATTATAACGGAAAAATAAAAGATACGTTTGATTACAATAGATATACAAGAACATAAGTTAGAAATTCCGAATTAATACTATCTTGATGCAACTCGGGGAAACAACAGTCCTAGGTGGCAATATAAAATGCAGTAGGCTTGAAGAGCAATGTACAGTAACAAATAGCTGGACTGACGCCAGGCTACCGCCAGGTAATTCTAAAAAAACATTGAGGTAATTATAAACAAAAATTAACTGGAAATCATATACATATATTATTATTAACACATTTATAATTTAAGCTACCTTGCTTGATTAGGACTTTAGAAAAATCTTTAAGAGACATTGTACAGTGAATAGCGATAGAAAGGTATGTTGATTATATTGGTAGATGGCTAACATACAGGTGTATACACAAAATGGTACTATGGCCGGTCCTTTCCATATTGGTACTGCCAAAGCATTCAATAGTACATTTATTTAATGACCCACTCCCTGGGGTACAACACTAATTTAATTCATACAATACTAATAATCAGTCAATAGGTGCCAAAAACAGAGAGAAAAAAGGTATTATAGGCATGGAACCCTTTTGGAAACCAGCGGATTTTGGCGATTTACCCACTCAAGCTAATACCACACGTGAAGCGTGGCGACAAGGATGGTTCAACACATTGAACACATTGACCCAACTAGGTCTTAGAAACAGGATAGACAACCTGGTTGTAATCATAAAAACAAGTGTGTAGTCTTAAGGACTCAAAAGGGAAATATAGTGCTCGTGAAGAATAGCAACCATTTGGACTAAGTCCTCATTACATCTGGAGCTCAAGGCTCCTATATCGAAGTTATAATCATATGGATATAGGAAAAACATGGTCTCTTGGACCAATATACCAAGTCTGAAGGACTTAAGCAACATTAGAGTTACTGTGACTACACCAACAGTGTCGGAAAAAAACAAAATCAAAATCTAGTCACTTTGACTGAAACAAGGAATCGAAATAAACATAATAATCGCCTCGAGTGTACTAAGTCTGAAGGACACATTTCTGATAAACAAATATTCAGAAGGACTTAATAAACATTTTCTAGTCTTTAATCTAGACCAATAAGTCAGATAGACTTATTAGCGTCGTGTAAATACTTAGGAAATCGGAGAGGAATATCCTCGGTGACGCGCTGGTGAAAACCACGCCCAATACTCTATGGCCACCGGTTCCTTCGTAGAGTAAGGTAGCAAAGGTTCCTTCTTCGACGATGCGATGTGATAAAATACCATGATGTTAATCCGAGAGTCACTTATTTTATACCCTTTCTATGACTAGAACGGAACAAAAAAAATAGAAAAAGCGTAAAAAACAGGTGGTGATAGGAGGGACTGGAGCTTGAGGGGTGAGGTAAAGGGGAGGTTCGAAGACACGCTGCAAAAACAGGCGCTCGAGGGTCATGGGAGCGAGCCTAGCTTAGTTGAGTTCTTTTTCATGTCATGTGATTTATCGAGTGAAAGTGTTTGGAAGCACCCTGTCGCCATACTTGTTGAATATTTTGCTAAAAGGCATGTTGGTGTTATCTAATCCCATCCAGTCACGGTGAGTAGGTCTTGAAGCATATTATTCTTGAATGTATCAGCTTTAATGGTCTTACCTTTTATTCCACAAATATAATTTTAAAATTTTTATGAAGTTTTGTATTGTTAAAATCCTTTGTAGTATTTTTTATTGGGAGCACGTTGATCATATCCGAGTACATCCAGTCGCTAACAGTAGGTTTGGAAGTATATTATTATTAAATATCTCAAATTCAATTCTCTTCTTTGGATTTTGCCAATATAATTATTATAATTTTGTATTTCTACGTAGCCTAATTGTGTGGGTGTCAACTTTACATGATTGACACTCTACATATTGTTAATTATTATTTCGAAATTCTTAACTAATTTTAAGAATACTAGATTGTTTATATTAATTACTATTACAAGATACTCTTAACGATTAAATTAGGTTGGAAACAAAATGTATGGTACGTCTTGGAACATATATTTCTATAGCCATACATTCAATTATGGGATACAGCCATTTCTAAATGTGATAATCCTATTTATCAAAACTACTCCCTATATCCAGAAAAGTGGTATACTGTAGAAAAAATATTTAGTATAAATCTTGCTCTTAAAAATGAATAATAATTTTTTCCTGCAATACCAATGCACATAAGGACAAAGCAAATGGTTTAATTTGATTTGTCATCATGGGGATGTTGGTCTAAAATCTTAAACGTATTTTCTGAAATAGTTTTTCCTAAATTATATCCCACTGTCCCTCCACGTAAGTGCGGAAGCATTTATTCTGAATTAAATCTTCCTTATTTCTATTGTATTAATTTAAATATGTTTCCAAGCCCTTCTTCCAACTTTAACAAGACGTGTATTAATCACAACTTATGAATGTGTGGAATGCCTAGCCTACGCCGTGGTTCGGATCTCACGTTAAACTGTATGTCCTCCATTTCATCTCACAATGACCCTACGGTTTTATATTAGCGTAAGTGCGTACAACTCAAACGGGTAGTAATATTCGGTAATAATAATAATTTAAATATGCAAACAGTCTAAACAGGCACGTGGCTCACTTGAAATCTTTTCTTTGGATATTAGCTATTTACTGTTGATAAGGTTGCTTCAAAGTGAACTGTCACTAAATAAAAATATGGTCCATAAGTTAAACTCTCGTCTGAAAATGGCAAACTCTTATAGTATCTAAAAATAAGCCCTTATATTATTAGGTTCAAGTCATTACAAATTGAGAGCTAGAAGAGAAGGGATCAAGAGTCAAAACAATAAATATAAAATAGCCGCATCGGTTGAAATGCGGACTAAACATCAAGCTCGTCTGGTCCCGTTTAGTCAGGTTTACAATCCCATTTGGGCATAATAGCGGTGATTTTTTTTAAAAAAGACTCTCACTCCTCCTCTAAACAAAAGTAGTTAAACTTACTATAAATTATTTAATTTTTTTCTCCCTAATCGTTAGTGAAATTAAAAGCGTTTATCTGCCGCAAGTAGCAAGAAATTTAGTACAACACTAAAATAAAAATTTAAGCATAATTCTTGACAATTATAGCTCCTCTGGCCCTAAATGTGACCAGTGGCCTATAGGTCAAACTTGTCAATTTTTCATTTTTCCCAGCTTCTATTTCCTCCTCCAATATTTGCCCTCTCCTTCTTCTCAGTCCCTAACGTCTTGAACCCAAAAAACTCCAGGACCTCCTCTGGGGATATGCTACTTGACCTACCTTAACCATCCTTCCCAAGGTCATATTCCTATTCTTCGATCTCCTAAAAGTGACAAAGGTCAAGTAACAAGAGGCCCCAACAAAACCCTTCCTCAGAATAACGACTCTAGAGAGGATACGAAGGTGTGGTATACCATGAAGAGGATGAGCCATCGTTAGCTCGTGATCCCTGATGGTTATATTAATCTAATATCTGATACACCACAACTTGATGATAGTTATCAACCAGACCATCCCCTAGAAGTCATAGGGGCATTTGTAAAATTTACCGCCGAATAAAAAGTAATATTTATTGTGAAGAATAAACATTAAATTTTACAAAACAAACTGTAAGGACATGAACTAAGATGTCCAGTGGTGGGCATTCACGACTACTAATCTAAGAGGTCCTGGGTTTGATTCTCGGCTAAAATAATGGTTTTTCTTTCCCCCAAATGGTAATTGTTCGTATGGTGTCCATGATCTGAATAATTAGGCTTAAGCTAGTTTTACGACTTCTACTGGCACTACATAATTATCATCACATCATCTTACTTTCTGAAAACCGGCAAAGGGAAAGAAAATATATTCTTCACAAAATTTCAGCCAATGTGAGAAGAACAAAGATCATATTTTATCTTTACACAATACCACTATATGTGATAAAACATTTGCCATTTTAACAAGGGTAACCAGGGTATCAAGCTAGAAAAAAAGTGTATTGTACTTTACCTTGAAGGTAGAGTTAAAAAGAGTAGCCATATTAGTATTCATAAGTTTATAGGTTTAAGCTTAGTCATAAGACATGAAAACGGTTGCATGAAAGAGAAAATGTATAAGTAACCTTTATTTTGTAAGCAATAGTTTAAGCTGATTGTATAAATGATTAAAAAAAACATTTTAGCCGTAGGACCAATGTATAAGGTGATATTGACTGAAACTAATATTTCTCAATTATTACACGTTGTAAAAAAGTTTCCATTCTATAAAATGATGGGGTACTTTTATAAATTACTTATAAAGCTCTTTACTTAGTATTTCCTTAAATCATAATGATGAAGAATTTTAACAGGAGTGTCAGAAACTATATAGAATGTATCAAAAGGTGTCATCCTGTTAAAAATAATTTTAAACAATGGCTTATTAAATTCTTGAATAAAGTTGTATATAATATTCATAAATGGACCATTTCATTCCTTTCCTGAGTTTATTATTGCTATGAAAGCATTAACGTATTTATATATCACCAAGTAGATCTATTTAAAAATCAATCTAAGATTTCAATTAAAAGATGTTAATTTAAGCTCAAATTTCCCTTTGAAATGTATATAGGACCTATAGTAAAATATCAACATTTGTTTCTGAAAAAAATCATATGCTTTTGAAACAACATAATGTATGCTGTTAATTTACAAAACATATATACGTACATACATGAGGAAGCCAATATCACATTTAAACTCATAAATAGCACCAAAGAATAAAAAGAGGTACCACGTAGCAATCCTGCTAAAACGAGCTTAAATCCTGGATTATTAATTTAGAAAGTTTTTCCATGGCGCACACAACAGAGCCATGGTTTAGTATCAATAGGAAGAGACACTGCATTACTTCACCAAGACAAAGATTTCTCAACTCCTAATAAGTATAAAAGCTAAAAGTTTTGGTATTAACTCACCAATAACGTAGAAGTTTTGTTGGTTTTACAGCACTTTCTACTACTCATCCGGTGTGTACAGTCCAATTTTCATAGGGCGGGCTTGTTTTTTTTTTGTTTTTTTTTATTTCAGCCAATATTAAAAACATCTTAAGGAGGTATTAGTACTATTTTACAAGTCTTAATAATAAAAGATGGAAACTGCAGGTCACAGGAATGGAAGTGAATTTAGTAAACTCGACCATGCGCATGTTTACTCCAATGCTCTAGGTATTAGAAAGATAGGAATTAGAGAAAATATACTGCCTATTTTATAGAGGTAAAGTAGTAAACCATTTAGGATATTCCAATCTTGGTACACTCAAACGGTATTCGATCTCTTGTATTTCCGTCAAGGATGAGCCATACTATCTGAGCTTTCATTTCCGTCCGTGAGTCCATTGACACGGCTAGCGTCGTTCAGATAGATAGATCAGAGTGATAGTATATGTATTATTATTTGATACACTTAATAAAAGCTTGATGATAATAGCCAGTGTATGCTAAGATGGTTCTTCAACCTCTAGCATGAATTAAATTACAGATCTTATTGGGAACAAAACTTTAAATTCTTTACCTATTATAACACGAAAAACTTTTCTATTCATAGTTGTTGCATTGTAACAGCTAAAAGTCATGATTCAGCAGAATAAATTGATATTTGTTTATTCATTGAACTCATATAAAAGTAATTTAAGACACTTTTAAAAACCGACGATAAGCTTTATTATACTGTAATAATACTAATTAAGGTTTAGTATTAACTTATTTGATTGATTCTCTGATGTTATTTCCCAGAACAAATTTATATCAAAATAGTATTGAATTGAGTAAAAAATACAACCGGTTCACGGGGATATAAATTAGGACTATAGAATGTTTGCATTGATGGTCTGATATTAAACCATACTAGATATACTAGTAAAAAGGGTCACTCTTCACTTATTGTAATACAATTATATTCTATACTAGCCAATAGTGAAAAGTAAAATTTGTGCGAGCCAAAACCGGATGGATTCTAATTAATTTTATTACCAATACTGTGTATGGAACTTTATAATAGTGAGTCATTATTATAAAGTTTCACATATAGTATTGTTTACAAAATCTATAATTATAATTGAGATTAGCATTTATTAATCATAAAAGCTATGTATGTATAAGTTATTATCTGCAAGAAAGTTATGACACACATTTGATGGGTGTACTGATATATACTTTGAAAATTGAAAAATGACACCTGAACATGGGAATCGAACCCAAGACCTTTGGCTTAGTAGGTCAATTATCTACCCATTGAGCTAACAAGGAATCGTTCCGTGTCCATGGTCATTCTTCACTCATATTTTAAGGCAGAGTCTATGATGGACGTGCGGAAATCGTCGGCTACAAATGTGTGATTTTATTAAGATCACGAGCTATCAGATAACGCAGTCACCATCGACTCTATAATTGGTTTAATTCTGCCACATGTACCTTTACTATAATTGTAAGGGGTTGTATATTTAAGAATCAAATACTATTGCAGCTATTTGATTCTTAATTACTGATTTAGTTTAACTTTACTTTTGAATTGAATTTAAGCCTGTTAGGAACTTACTAAGCGAAGAAACCCACCAGTGTCAATGGGTTTGTATGGAGACAACTACTGAGTCTGACCTAACTTCGCAAAAGAGATAATGTGAAATACGTATTCACAGCAAATGAAGAATTTACACGGGAACCCCAGAGCATTATCATGAGCAAATGGATCATCGCAATCTAATATTATAAGAAAAATCCTTTGGAAACAATTGTGTACGTCAATGGTGACATCTATACATGACGTCCACAACTTATAAGGGGATGTTCCTCTTCACAGTATTTCGTGGTTTTACCGTAGAAGCATAGCTAGAATCAGCCAGCGTGAAGTGTATTTGGTGGGAGAGACGCTTTTCCTGGTTTGTGCTTTCAGAAATCTCAAGACGCGGATAGAATGATAATCACCAGGAGCCCGGATTTGTCGAGGGTGGTACCGAAGAGAGGGTATGAAGGGATCCCTCCTTATTCCTTACCATAACTGCTCAGGTATGCGCGCGCATTCCCCTGAATATAACGTCTCCCCACGACATCACACGTACATCAAACCAATAGCACGTCATATATCATATTACACTATTCTGGTATACATTAAAATGCGGCTGATGTATGAAATACGTGTAGGATAAAGATGAGGCAAAAACAGTTCATCAAACTTTTAGTGAGAATTAATTAACATACATAATATAGTAGCAACAAAGCCATTTTAGAAGTAAATTCACATGTAGGGTTATTGTAGTTGAAACCTAGCCCCAAAACGTCACTCTATTGTAATCACCAGGGCTTAGCATAAGCTTAGTTGACAAAAACTACAATGGATTTTGAACTATAGCTCAATTGGCTGAATCAAAACATGACTTACAAGCCAACATAAAACTTGAATAGACTCAACACCCAGTCCCCTGGCCGTAATTTCTTCACTGGGAAAGAAATAACCTCAAATTCATTAGTGGTAAACTTTAAAATAAATTTAAGTCATTCGATTTGGCTTGGATATTTTTATACCGGGGTCATAAACTTAATATTGTTCCCTTATCTAACAACTAATCCGGGATTGAGAACAAATTGAAATACATTTGAGATAATAAACCAACAATTTACATATGTTGAGTTTAATATTAAGTATATGTTCCCTTCGGTGGTCTATTAGTATTAGGTGTCATTATATCTTTCGACTCGGCTCCAAATGATGGACATATCGGGGTTAGAATCCCCTTGGAATGCACTGAGGGTGTTTTTTTCCTAAATCTCTGTCCACTCTCTATCCACTAAAATACGAGTACATCTGCTCTAAAACTCTAAATTCATAATATCTCATACTTTGGCATTAGAGTAATTGGTACATATGCATTTAACCCAAAAGTCGTGCAATATTTTTTTTAATATATATATATATATATATATTGTTTCAATTATTATAAATAGAGGAAACTATGTTAGTCAAGTCCCCTTTAGGTAGTTAAATAGCTGTAGTGGTTTACAAGTCTAGGGGGCTTTGTTGCGATTCAGCCTAGGCATTAAGATATATAATACAATTTTATACACAAGGCTGTCTAAGTAATAAATATCCATGTACTAAAACATATATGTATTGTTGGGTTCATTCTTCAAGATAGATTTTGCTTTATCAAAGAAATAAAGAAGTTTATTAAATATCGTTTTCAACCCAGGGGTTATGATGGATCGCGATGATTTATGCTCCCCAAAACCAAAAAACCTCAAACCCATAACCGTAATATATAAATATAAATCCATCCAAATTAAAATTAAATCCATTAAAGTGAAATAATAATTTTTATTTATGTTCTAAAATCAAAAGTAATTAGCTAAATAAATAAAACTAAATAAAACTAAATGTTTTCTTTATGCATTTTTTTAAATTCAAGATGTATATATGGGAATTTAAATATATAAAATAGTTCAATGTTCATAGAAAGAGTCTTTGGGAAAATAAAAAAAACGTGGAAAAAAGTAGGCTATATAATATTTAATCATTGCTATTTTATAGGTAACTTATTTATAAAATATATCAAAGGTGAATGATTTTTACCAGTTGCTTTAAAGTATGATACGTGAAAATAGATCTAGATTTTTTTTAGCTGCGAACTGTATGTGTTCACACTGTTACTGTTAAGTTTTTTGATATTGGCATTAATGATATTGATGAAAATGCATGGGGAGTGTTAAGCATTATAATAATAATCTTTTTTTTTAAGAAAAATTTATTCCTGGGCTTTGTATATGTGTTTTCTTTGAAAATTAGATTTCTTAAAGTGATTTTAATAATATTTTTCAACAATTTTTATAAGAATTGTATATCCTATGATTATCGGGAAAATGTTTGTGTTTCTGAGGAAAGTTTATTTAAAAGTAGTTTGGGGTTTATAAGTTCTTGTAAATTTGGTTATTAATTAAAATAGTATATATGATCAAATATTATAATAAATATATATATATATTTATAGTAAGGGGTTGATTATTTTGCTTGAAGCCCAACGTTGTCGAAGCCAAATTGTAAAGTGATGCTTTTACTTTACGTGGAGTTCCGGCTAAAATCCCCACAATGTCGAATTCAAATTGAAAGGTAGAATATTTTCTTGGGGATTTATTGAGGTCCCCGCTCTCGTCGTTGAGTCTGTTGATATGATTTGACGTGATGATTATAAGAGTATGGTATTAATATTATCTGTACGTGAAGAACGTTAATTTGTGGACATTAGTTTTTAATAACTTAAACGCAGTTGCTTCAGAATAAGTATGTTGTACACACGATGCGGTAGCTTAAACTAGGTAGATTAACGGGTTGCAGCCCATTTTTCTTAAGATTGGACTTAATTAAAATCAGAGATTAGTTTAGCACGGACCACTTCATATATTTCAAAATAAAATGTTCTAGTATATTCTTTCTGTCTTTCTTCAACTCTTTAAGTTTAAGTCGCATTATGTTCTATTTGTTCCAGAAGGTATATATATATATATATATATATATTTATATTATATCATTTATTTACTAATTATTTGTTGACAGCCAAGGTCTTTAGTTCACTGTCCTTCACCCCTATTGCAAATACTTGTGAAACAAAACAGCTTCTAGAACATTCTCTCTCTCTCTCTCTCTCTCTATATATATATATATATCATTTATTTACTAATTATTTGTTGACAGCCAAGGTCTTTAGTTCACTGTCCTTCACCCCTATTGCAAATGCTTGTGAAACAAAACAGCTTCTAGAACATTCTCTCTCTCTCTATCTATGTTCTAGAAGCTGTTTTGTTTCACAAGCATTTGCAATAGGGGTGAAGGACAGTGAACTAAAGACCTTGGCTGTCAACAAAAAATTAGTAAATAAATGATATATATATATATATATATATAAAGAGGGGGAGAGAGAGAGAGAGAGAATGTTCTAGAAGCTGTTTTGTTTCACAAGTATTTGCAATAGGGGTGAAGGACAGTGAACTAAAGACCTTGGCTGTCAACAAATAATTAGTAAATAAATGATAACCCAGGTGTGTGAGAAAATTTCCTAACACATGTGGTTGCATTTAGTCTTATGTTCTGAAACTATTAATTTATTTGAAGTATGTCGCTGTTAGAATCTTTAATTAAATTATTATTAAATGGTAATATATTCCTTACACTATATATATATATATATATAGTGAACAAATATTGTTTTTTGTGTAGTTAGAAATTTTCGCTCTGAAATTAAACTCTTCTATGTTTAATTGTTCTTGTACTCAGTTGGTATAGAACCAATAAACTTGAGCTCAAGAACTCTGCGTGTAAACGGGAACCCTGAATAATGTTATAGCTATTCTTAACAAACAAAAACCCCAATAATGTTCATGTGAATGTGTCAACAAGATCTTAAAATAATAGTAAAGAAAAGCACAAGATATATAAAAAAGTTCATTATATATGCTGTAGTACTAGGGAATACCGAAATAAAGTTTACACAGCCATTCATATTTAGTCGAATGATTTTGTTTAAATTTTGTTCAATTTTTGTATACCAAAATCCTACCTAGCAGCGTTAGTGATATTTATAATACTAATATTACAATTATAATAAATAGTACGACACAATTTCACACACTTTCTCATATTGTATGTTCTAGTTTAGAAGAAAAAAAAGGTTTTTAGTAAACTACTTTTACGTATATTTCCCTTAAAAAGATTCAATATGTCAGTTTTAATAAACACTATTTATATAAAAATTTTAAACAACATTTAAATTTTTTTTAACGTATTCCAAATTTTCAATAATATGTTATTTGTAAACTTCTTTAAAATTATGTGTAGGTCATAAAAGTAAAAATATTATTTATCATGAAAAACTATTTCCAGATCCCTAGTTTGAGCTCAATTTTCAAGTACAATTTAAAAAAAAATCTTTTTTTTTTAGGTTGAATATTCATAGGATAATTTATTTTAGAAAATTATAAATTCATTATTATTGATCATGTAAAATAGTCCCCCGGTGCCAATTTGGGACAAAATCGTTAGATACATTTTCAAAAATTACAAAAATCTGTCATCAGTAAGATACCAAGATACCAATGTTTTATACCAGAACCAATATATATAAAAATGTATCATGTAAAAACATAACAGATATTCCAATTTATACTAAATTAATAGAGCATTTTTTAAATCATCAAATTTTAGGAAAAAAGTAAATAATTAACTAACTTTAAATGAGTATACGCTCCAAAAAACAAGTAAATACCTCTATTTGTAATGTCAATCACTTCCCCAAGTATACATTCTAAGCAAAATTATTAGAGATATTTTTTCGAATATTTCGAATATTTTAAAATTTGTATTTTCGTTTAAGATATTTAAAGTGCTCCTTGCTTGATTTTTATTATCAGTTAAAACTTTATGGACGCTTTTTGAATTAATCATCTGCAAAATTTTCAAAATTTAAGGCCTCCAGAAGTTATTTGGTCTTTGACTTAAGGCCATCTTTCATCTTCTTATTCGTTAAGATCAGAGGATTGGAAATATATCTGAGGAAGGGGATTTATTTCAGATGGGGCAATCTCTTCAGGGGGCAACGTACCCCTGCACCTCCATTTCCACTACTCTTGGTTTTGAAGCACGCCCATTTGGGTACACACTAATTTCAAGAAATCGACGATGACTGGTTTCTTTCTAACGCAAATAACAGTTAACCTTCCCTCCTTGCCCGCGCCAAACCTGTAAAATGGCGGGGAGCTCAGGAGGAACAAATAAGGAAAGGGACGGGAAACGCTCACAGAATAAATAATAAAAACCGAACAAACATAAATAGACTTCAGAAAATAATAATAATTATAAGAATATACCATAAAAACTATTTCACAATACTATATTTTTACAGTTCAGAGGACTGAACAAAATGTGACCAATGTCTTCTGAAAAGTTAGGATAATATCGCATTCAGTTGAAAGCTGAAGTCATCCCTTACTTTGGAATTTGAGATGAATATGTACAGTGTTAATTGGCGTCAAGCTCAACCACACCTAGTAAACATCCTCGACTGTTGACTTACACTGTAGGTGGCTTGGAGGGAAGGGGATGTCTGCTGACTTCAAAAAGAACTTGTTTACGTAATTAGTTTCCAATCAAAGTCCACTCCCAAGCTCCTCACAAAGAGGACTCTGGGCACAGGAAGGCCGTGACAACGAAGGACGTCATATACCTAAGAGCCGCTGTTCGCTCAATAGTCTAGCAAGCTATAATCTATGTTACCTTAACTTGTACTCTACTTCTTCGGAATATCAGGGTAATTACTTTTACTTCCTTATGTAAAACAATTTAATATGATAAACTTTTGGAATAGAAATGAAAGATTCTATGTAAATACAGCTAAGCTTATGACCAATATTCAAGAACTGTCGATATTAGTATGTGTAAATATATATACTGGAGAAATAATTAATTTTTACCAACAAAAAATATTTTCTACAAAATCTTCACAAATAAAGAATTTAATTCTTGTTACCTTTCCAGTTCCATCCAAACTTAATCTAAAAAGCTTGGACGCAAACTTATTTTTTTGTCCCCCCAAATTGAATAGGTATAAGTGTGAGTGATTTTAGATATAGTATTTAAGAATATTTATATCCGAACGTGGAAACATTAGAGAGCATAGACCAACTTATTTTGAGTGACACAACAACACGTAATGTAACGTGATCCGCAACTGAAACTTTTGATAGATTTTATCAATACCTATAAAATATAATTCGTCATAATATAGTAAAATGGTATCAATTTTGAAATATAAAATAAATGAATATGCTTGTATTTTGTAAAAGGTTATTCCCAAAGAAATTAAATTGTGACTTTTCCGATTTACAACACCTACTCAAATAGTTAGTAAAACTTATTCATCTTTGACAATCTTTATGATGTTTAGGTCAAATGAATGCTTGCATTCATATATTTTCTTCAGTTATAAAATGTGTCTGATATTTATTCTTGCTCACTACGGTGTCTACCTAATAAGCTGAGAGTCTTGAGATAATTATTATCAGGATTAAAAATATTATTTTACTTTTTTTTCCTTCCCTAAAGGAAACGACTGTACATATTAAACATTCAGAATAAAAAATATAAGAATAATTATACATCTGAAATCATTTAAAATACATTAAAAATGAATGACGAGAAGCTAATTTATTTAGGTGTAGGGCTATAAGCTAATTAATAATTTTAATTCAACACAAAATAATAAATAGGTTTGGTTCACGAAATGTTAAGAAATAGTTTTGCTCCTGGTCTGCTGTCACTTAAAGGTTGACATATTTGAAAGTGTTTTGTTATTTGTTTGATTGCTGAGCAAATCCTAGTCTATTTATTACTCCTTGAAAACAAATTAATAGCATTATCTGAAAAAGATTTTAACCTCTATCTCTTTGTCATCAAAAGTCTAGTCTACTTTGAGAGTTATGAAGACCATACGGCCACCGAGGTGGTTTAAAATATTATTAATTTCAAGAAAACCCAACCTTGTAAAATTTAACTTTTCATGCACCTACAAATTGAAGGTATTTTTTTAAATGTTAGGTATAATATAATATTGTTATGAGTCTTAGAAATACTTAACACATTCTCTAAAATATAATTAAATAAGTCTTTAAGTAGAGTGATATCATTTTTATATTATGCTGATCTTTTCAATTTCATTACATAATTAGCTGGTGTACTTGTTCTTTGTACGGGGAATCTATGAAGTAGCTTTGATAATGGTTCTCTACTCTTTCTCAACGCAAATACGGCTACACTTCCACTATAGTCTAGTCTACCTCATCCCTAACTCTTTATCGTAACTGGTTCTTAAGCTTAGAGATCGAACAGGTAGAAGGCCGTGGTAGTAAAAACCAACAGAAATTCTTGAAAGTCCATATCTATAAGTCTTTAATTTCAAAATAATAATCATTAATGAATTATAGCGGTTCCTTAAGTAACATTTCATCCTATGCATCGAAAATCATACATCAATTAGCTAAACCCGTGTTAAAAGAGGTCAGAACAATGCATGTGAAATTCGGGTTTATCCGATAATTTGTTTAAAGGGGGCATAAAAGCGTATTAAACATTAGTAAAACGTACCTTTGCATGTTTCTAACGAACAAATTGCCGTTTGAAACACACTGAAGCAAAGTTTCACATCAAAACTACCGCAAATATTATATCATATATTATGGAATGAGAGTACAATGTCACTTAAGACATTTAATGAAGATCTAAATATGATTCAACGATCTATGAAGCAGTAATGTGTTAATATGTTACATCACCGTATTGTTATTAGGAGACTCCTGGTAAACTTACCGGTCATTCATAGACAATAGAGCTGGCAAGGTCAACACCTGCATGATAATATTCTATATAAATGCCCAGATTTTGTGAAACTTTTCCGGTCAACCAACATGGACATCCGCCTGTACGAAAAGGAAAACTAGATTTATTTGTTTAAATATTGCTGAAAGAGCACGAGGGCAAGGTTTCTAATGAATAACTCCCAGATATGCGCCATGGTCAAGGATGTCCGGGAATTAATCCATTTTATTCATTCCGAAATACTTCAGCTGCAAAAACCATTCTCTTTCGTGATTCCAAAAATGAATCGGCTGATAAAATTAACGACTGAATTTTAGACTGGCTCAAATCACCACCGCACTTACTTGTCCATAGGCACTACCCAGTCTAGTTTTTAATTCTCTTAATCCATTAAGTTTACCGATTCACCCTCTGCATTGAACACCTATCATTTTCTGTACAATTTGAACTCATCCAAACTCTATGGTAAGACCCACTTACAGGAAAACAATCTGCAAAACTTGATCAAAGAGAGCGTATAGCCAGAACAGGTAGTAACACGTGGTTCTAAGTAGTATTATTGATCAAAGAGGAGATTGTCATGACAGGTTGAGCTACGGGAAATGGGTCGTGATACAAAGAAAACCAACGATTCCAATAAATCTACCCTTCCACTTTAAATGCATGCAATTTCCTACTAAGTTTCCCTATGCGATGACCATAAGCACAGCACAAGGACAACCCCTTAATGTGGTAGACGTTGATCTATGTGGCAAGGGTACCACTGTTATATGTGGTGTGTTCCCGTGATGATTCAAGCTTTAACCTCTAAATGCTTGCTCCTAATGACAAAACCACTAACTTCGTTTACAAAGAGAACTTGCCTTGAATTTTGTCATTTTATTTCTTTCAATTAATACAACCATTCTTTGTGTCTAATATTAAAACTGAAATAATCATACTAAATTAAATATTGTTTGACTCTGAAGATACACATTTAAACAGCTCCAAGGATTTCATCATTGTAATCTCTATAAAATACGTTGAGTGATTGTTTCTGGGTACGAGCCATTAAAAACAATGGGATTCGAGACGTTATTGTTTTAGTGAACAGGTTTTTAGAACTGACATTAACGTAAGCGAAGCTAGAGCTAAGGTTAGTAATAAACAAAGCCAGAAGTAAATATTAAATACTCATCCAAATGAATGCTATGATATGTTTAACTCTCAGTGATGATTGGATGGCTAGATGTGGTTTGATGACAGACAACGCGGCTTACTGCCTGTTTTGGCTGTACGCATATTTACATTAATGAGGTAGGGGTGAAGAGGGTGTGAAGGGAGAATGTTAGAACTATCATGTATATTGTTCGTTCACGGTAGGAGTTTACCTGGGAAAGGACTTTTTTTCCCTACCAGAAATCTATTATATAGTAGGATATTGGTAAGAAAAAAGACCTTTCAGAGGTAAACTCCTCCCGTGAATGAAGTAGTACACCCAACCAGTTTTTAAATCCCTAACTCTCTATAATTACCAAACTATACCAGATAAGTTATTCGACTTAGGCCATATTCCCACATACCCGGGTAATACGTTTACTAAATTATAAGAACTATGGTGAGGAAATTGATTGACCGCTTGACAATGTTTTTCTGACGTCCGAACTGTAGTTTTATTTTATTTAGCTAGTGAATATTTACTTTTCAAGGTTTAATTTTCAAGTTACTAATCGTCTGATTGTTTAGGCCCGATCCTATGTCTTTCTCTGTGTCTATATATCCTCTCTCTCTCTCTCTATATATATATATATATATATATATATATCCATCCAAGACTTGTGGTGCACCGATTGAGTTAAGACTGCACCGACTATATGAGAAAAGGCTACTGTGACTCTGTGGTAATTCAATTGTGGGACCTTTGCTGGTTGAATAAACTTTTCATTGATACGTCGACAAGGACGGCTAAGTAGAGAGGTAGAGGGGGTAGATAAAAGAACTCTTGAAGGAGGATAGGAAAGAAGAAACCTCAAGTCCTGACAAAGGCATCATGATTGAGAGGACTCTTTCTTACACAGAGCAACAAACAACGTTCTCTTGTCTGTTCCACCCCACCTACTCTCTTACCCTCTGTGACCTTACAGTCTCCAATATCTTCTTCAGTATGAAGGGAAAAGTTGACACAAATAGACTATTTGTTTGGGCCTTTGAAGGAAGTCTGGCCGAAGAGGTCGATATGTGTGTGTTTGGGCACATGAAGGCTATGAATCGCTTCGTTAAGAACCTCAAACGGAAGTATTCATTGAACTTTTTTTTTCTTTACCTTTTCATTTGATTTACTTACTTTATAGATTCAATCCAATAAGTAGCCTACAGTTATATTAATGGTGTTGATTGAATTAATTAATGTTGAGGCTAATGGCGATTTTTTTGTCGACATCATATTAAGCCAGAAGTTCTGAAAGTTTCAACAATGGATCAGAAAGAAAAAGTATTGTTAAGATATTATTATAAATTATAACTTTATAAAAGACTATTCATGAATCAGAAATAAGTTATTTTTATATGAACAATTCTCACCACTGGCCACGTAATCTAGAGCGTTAAAGCTACAATAAACTTGGTTGTTGGTAATAAGCAGATCCAGGTTCTTTTCTTGCTCTGGATAGCTCAGAATTATTTTAAACATATCATGCTTATACATCACTTGATTCATTCTCCATGCTAATGTGGGTGCACATAATCTAAGCAACTCATAGCCACATCAAACCTTTAGATTAAATTGTTTATAACCTTTATTTTAGGTTTAGTAATGAACTAAAATAACCACTTTACTAATCACTTTTACAACTTTACTTGATTGAAAATACATATTTATTGTATCCAATAAAATGACATGACAAGTATTTCTACCACTGAATCAAGCTTAACTATGTTACACACCTTTTAAGAGCTAATAGTGCACTCGAGTCGGTGATATGTGATCTGATGCGTGATATGGAATCTAACATGCAACTTCAGTAGCAGTGTTTGTCAAATCATTGCATAAGACACACATATTTTTCCATGTCTAGTCCTGAGAATAATACCAACGTGTGTCGAAACTAGTTGACATTAACGGGCAACTTTGCTGCCACATTCAAGGAAATGATAGATCGTAGGCTCAGATAAGGACTATCGTAATTATCATTGATATTTCGACATATTTTCCTACCTTATCTTTAACGTTACTTGTCTAGTACTATCCAATTATAATTTATCAAATATAATTTGTGTACACGATCTTAACACCAATTTTATTGACTGTAATATCTAGTTTAATGCATAAACTATTTAACTTAATTTTATATTAATTTTAAATGTTGTAATGTGTTAAAAGTCTAGCTATTTTTTGTATTATTACAAGTTCATAACTCCTAAACGTAATGTCCTATGCCATACATAACATTTTCAATAAAGTTTTATAATTTTAATAAATTAAACTTCAATATCGTATTATTTTTATTGAGAAATGACACCTAGATATGATAACAGAACACAGGACCTTGGGTTTAGTACACCAATGCTCTAACAACTGAGCTATCCAGGAATCATCCCGTCCCCAGGGTCATTCATCAATATTAAGGCAAAGTCTGTTATGGATGTGCTTGGATGATCAGCTACGTAAATGTGATCAAGAAAGATTTTAAGCTATCAGATAACGCAACCATCTTCAACCCTTTAAAATTTTCTGTTGCCAAAAGTAAAATGACAACTGTACGAATATGCATATCATAATAGATTAAATAGCAAAACTTATTACATTTTATAGTCATTACGGTTATAGCCTCACCAAATCATCGTAATCTTTAATTTGAAAAATTAACCATAAATAGGTTAATATTTTTAAATGTTGTATATAAAGTTACTTATTATATCTCAATTATATAGAAACTAATTCTAGTTAATTTTTTTATACTATAAGTTCCTTAATGCATCTTCGGGTTGAACCACTTTAAACATATGAGTCAGCGCACACTGAAATGGCATGGCATTGTGGTGATTTGATTCAAGCCACACTAAGCTGGGTATGCACGAGTCGACAAAATGGTCTAGGTTTCACAAACTCGAAAATGGTCGATTAAACTCGAACCAAGACATGCGTTTATAAGTGTTGTACAGAATTTGTAAATATTATGCTTGTTTTAAGCTTAAAGAGGTGGAAGGAGTTACTGTGATGACAGATTTGATTAGCAAAGAACTGTGTACTATTTAAAAGATCGTCAAAATAAGAAGATAAATGTTTGGGTGGTAGTTGGAAAAGAAAACGTAATATTTTGGGACCATCTAGTACGCTTTGTGAGGAAATTAAAACCGAAGAGCCGACATCATATCATACAAATGAACGAATTCCATTACAGTCACATCGTTCCAACTTGACATAATTTAGATACAAAATCTTTTGACTAAGTGGCCTTGGCGTACTAGAGGATCAAATACGATACATCACTGAGCACGTGTAGCATGGAAATTTAACTGAAAGAAGATTTAGCCTGCTGGTCATCCTCAT